>AFRA01000530.1:0-23834 GCA_000223055.1 Claviceps fusiformis PRL 1980
AAATTTACTATAGTTATAGTATTTTTAAGTTTCTTTAGGTTTCTATATAATATTAAGGTTTATTCTTCTTAGGTTAGTAGTATATATATATATTATTAGTTTTTATTATTATTATCTTTAAATTATATAGTTAGTAGAATACTTTTTTTTTATATATTTTAGGTATTCTTTCCTTTCTTTTATATATATTACTAATATTATTTATTATTAATTTTAATAGCTATAGCTATATATTTAATTAGGGTTTTAAGTATATCTTTTTTAAAAAGTTTATTCTTTACCTCTTCTTTAAGTCCTTTATAAAATATAAATATTAAAGGTTTATTATTTTAATTAAGTTAAAAAGTAAGCTATTAAAATTTAGTAATATAGTTTACTATAAATCCTTATTATTTAAGTTTATTGATTTACTAAATAATAGCTTAGCTTTTATTAATTATTTTAAAAGCTTTTTTAATAGCTTTTTTAAACTTATTAAAATTAAAGAAAATAATATTAGTTTTATCTTTTTTATTATTATTATTATTATTATTATTAAGGTAATTTCTTATAATAAATTTAAACTATATAAAAGCAGTTCCTTTAAGGTATTTATTAATATATAAAACCTTTTAAACTAGCTTACTTAAGGCTTAGAAATAGAAATAATAATAAGTTTTAAGCTAAGTAAGGAAGCCTTAAAGCTTAAAAGTAATACTATTATAAAGGCTAGGGTTTTTAAGTTTAAGGTTTTTGTTACGGTCCGTTCCTAGGGGCGGAACCCACCTCACAAAAGGAGGGTTCCGCCGTGCATAGCTAGAGAAGAACAACTTCAACCATACATACACTTAACTACCTACCTATAACTTAAGTGTTCCTTCTTCTTATAACTTTATAATATACTACACCTATTTATGTAAGTACCCCTATTTATATATAATATCTAGCATATAATAAGTAGTAGCAATTACTATTTCTTTTATATACCTATTTACTATATAAAAGCTAATAATAAAAACTATAAACCTTATATTAATAATAGAAGAAAACTAGTGAAGTCTACCTATTAGCCCTAATTCTCTAATTACTAGCTTTATTACTAAAAACTAACTATAGTAAATCTACTATTTTTAGGCTTTCTATTAAGACTTCCCTAACTTTAAGAATAAAAAGAGATTACTTTTATTATAAAAAAATATTAAAAACCTTTAAACTCTTACTAAATATTAATATATTAATAGTAACCTTTAGATTTATCTAGAGCCCCTAGCTATTAAAAGACCTATTTACTAAAACCCTATAGATTTTACTATAGTTAACATAGAGTAGAAATTAATAAAAGGTATTATTTATAAAGCTAAGCTAGAATACCTCTTTAAATAAGTAAACCTAGTATTAGGAAATAAGACTATAACACTAAAGAATAGTTTAAAATGTATAGAAAACACTTATAATATAGGTATATATAACGTTCCTAAAGATAAGTTAATAGAAGATATAGTAAGTATAGGAATTAAGGGACTACTAAAGACCCTAAATATTTTATTTTATATTAAGGAAAATTATGCTTCCTTATAGGAAGGGGACTATATTAGCGCTAGCTCCTATTAGGAAACTATTCTAGAAATAAGAATCCACCCTTATCTAACTTTTAACGCACTAAATCCCCCTTTAGAAACCCTATTAAATCTTATAGAAATTAATTAAAATAAGGCAATTTCCTACTTACTTAGTAGTTAGGAAGAATATATACCTTCTTTATAGGTAATAGGATCCTAGGGATAATAGCGTAAGCTAAATATATATAATAAATTCTAGTAGTTTCTTACTAATATATATAACTAGTAAGAGTCTATCCTTAGTAAGATCTACTATAGCAGCATAAAGGAAATTAATAAAGTAGTAACCTATATAATAGCTATACTAAAGGCTTCTAAACTAGCTAAATCCCACTAGTAAGCTATAGAGTAAGCTTAACACCCTTTATTAACCTTAGAATAGGTTCTAACCTTAGATACATAACGCTTTATAGTATCTTTTAGGATAATAGGCGCATAAATATAACTAGCCTATATAGTAACTCTTAATGCCCTCTATGCTAAAACTTCTTAGCTTTAAGGGCATTTAGTTAATAGGGAGTTTTATAAAACTTTATATAACCCCTTACTCTATAATAAGCCGCCCCTTAGGAACACTATATACGCTTAGGGACTATTATCTATGCCTATAAAATAGTAACCTAAAGATAAGAACCCCTATAATAATCTAGCTACCTAAGCCCTAGAGATAATAAATTATTTAATAAAACCTTCCTAGAAACTTAGTAATATTAAATACCTTAACCCTAAAATAGATCTAGATAATATTAATAGCAAGGCTATTAAACATAAAGGCAAATCCACTATCTTTATAAATATAAACCTTTAAATCTAAGCAGTTAGGGATTACTATAGCTACGCTAGCCCTAACCACTAAGAATAAATTATATACTAAGTTTAGTATTTTTTCTATAAAGCTACCTATATATAGTACTACTAGCATCTTAATAACATAGAAAAAGCTATAATATTCTACAACCTTAACTTAGTATTTACTATAGTTAAAAAGGAATTTAGTATTAAAATCTAAGACGTAATTGCCTAGCTTAACTAAGCTAAATTTACTAGGGATAATATATTATTTAAGATATCCCTATAGGAATTTATAGTAAAAGTTTTCTTTTATACTAAGGCTAATAAAGAATCTACTAACCTTTAGCTTCTTACCTATCTTTATTATAAGCTTTATACAAAGCTTTAGTAAATCTACCCCTAACTAGTAGAATCTAACTATTAAAATATATATATTAACCTAATAGAGGGCAAGAGGCATAACCTTAAGGACTTTATCTTAGGTAATAAAACCTACTATAGAATAGAAAGAAGTAAGGTCTAAGCCTCTACTTACCTCCTTATAGAGGACCTAGATTTAATAGATAATAATACCCTCTGCCTTACTATAGAGGCTTACTAGAATAGGCTACCTTACTGCAATAGCTATTATAGTAGTAGTTATAGCCTACCTTAATACTAATAGGGCGGTTGCTACTAATACTTATAAAGCTATAAATAATATTATAATTTTAATAATAGGTATAATAGTAGAAACTACTAGCCTTAAGGCTACTTATACCCTTTCTAACCTAATTATAGTTACTTCTATAAGGGTTATAAAGGGGCCCTATAGTAGTCCCCTAAGGAACCTAAAGGGAACGCACTAATAGCTACTTTTAATGCTAGGGAGGTAGACCCCCTTAGGCAATAGGAGGAAACTAAGCCTAAATACTATAACTCCTTTAAGCGCCCTTAGTATAATTATAGAGGTTATAAACTATAATTCTATAAGAAATAGGCGCCTAAGGAGGGCAATAGTATAAACTATATAGTTATAGTAAATAACTTTAATATAGAAGCTAAGGAGTCCTACTTTATATCCTTAGAATACTATATAGTTAAGGAAGGTATTATTAAAAGTAACTTAAATAAAAATAAATTTAACTTTATAGACACTTTCTATACTAAGGAGCCCATACTCCCCCTTAATATACACTATAAAAAGATTATAGTATTTAAAGGACTAACTAATAGTTAGGTTATTAAGGCAGTAGTAAGGCTATATTAGCTAGAAATCACTAGAAAAAAAAAGGCAACTACCTATTTTAAGGTAAACCTTTACTTTAATAACTAAGGGCAGGACTATAATATTTACCTTAATATAGGGACTTTATTAATACTAATTAATAAAGAGTGGCTCTAGTAGAACGGTTATAATATTTAATAGGGAACTTAAAAGCCTAAACCTATAAATAGTGTGAATTTCTCCTTTTATATTATAGAAACTACTACCTTTAACTTTTATATAAAGGGCAAAGCTAAAGGAAAATTAGTATTTAGTTACTTTATTATAACCGCTAATGTAATAAAAAAGCTTACACTAAAATTATTAATTAGCATAGATTTTATATATAATTATAGCATTAAAATTAACTTTATTAACCCTAGGGTTATTTTCTAATCTATATATAATATAACTATACCTAGCTGCATTTTCCGCCCTACTAACATAGTCCTAACTAGGAGGGTTATTGCAATACACTATATCACTATGCTACTACATAGCTTAGAATTCGTACTAGTTTTCTAGAAGGACTATGCAATATATAAGGCTACAGGCGTTTATTACTTTATCTTAAAAAACCGCTAAATTTTTAATAGTATTATGGATTATAGGCAGGCAAAATACTTACTAATCCATAACTTTATAAACCTTCTAATTTATATTAAGCCTAACTAAAGACTAGGAAACCTTTAAGGTCTAAACTCTATAGACTCTTACTTTACTATAAATAATATTAAGGATTTCTCTACTTTCTATAGTTATAATATTAATATCCTATTAAACTATAAGGAGCTAGTAATACTAAAGAATATCTTTCCCCCTAAGATAGAGAAAGACACTAAGGATATAGCTAATAACCTTAACCCTAAGGTAGTTAATAGTAGCGTCCCCTTATATAGCATTATATACCTAAATAACATTCTATTTATTATAAATAAATTTAGCATTAAAATTATAAATCTTAACCTAATAGCTATAGAAAAACTTATTAAACTTATTAATATATATAATATTTACTATAACTAAGGGGTAGTGCTAATGCCTAAGGAGGAGTAGATATGCATTAATTTTATTAATAGTTAGTAAAATTAGCTAAAACCCTTATAAGTATACTACCTAGGTAGGAAGGATTTTAAGAAGTTCTATAAAATCTTTAATAAGAAGTATAAAGCTAGTAAGGTATCCTACCTTAAGGTAGGAGAAAAGGCACTATACCTATACCTAGGTTTCCTTATATAGCGTAATACTAGGAAAGAATATAAAGAAAGAGCAGTAATTAATATAAGACCTATAAATAGTATTACTATTCTAAATATATACCCTTTACCTAACTAAGGGGATATTATAAAGAATACCTATAGAAAGTATTAGATATCCCTCCTAAATGCCTTTAGTTTCTTTAACTAGCTCTTAGTGTAGCGTAAGTACTATAATAAAATAGCAATTATCTTTAAGAGAGGAATTAAGGTATTCTATATTATAATATAAGGATATAAGAATTCCCTAGCATACGCTTAGCGCTTTATAAATAAGTAATTCCATAAGCACTAAGCCTTTATATAAGTATATATTAATAATATTATAATTTTCTCTAATACCCTTAAAGAGCACCTAGCCTACCTTAAGATTGTGTTTAAAATCCTTAAGAAGTGCTGCCTATATATAGCAGCTAAGAAGTTATTTATTAGCTATCTATTAATTTAGCTCTTAGGTTTTATTATAAATATAGAGGGTATTACTAACACTAGTAACTATATTAAGGCATTTAAGAACCTTTAGATACTTACTATGCTCTTAAGTTTTAAAACCTTTATTAAAATAGCTAGTTTTCTCTATATAGGGATCCCCTAGTTTAATTTATATATTAAACCCCTATAGGATAGGAAGATTAGAATACTTTAAAACCTTTATAAAAAAAACAAACTCTTTATTAAGTTATCTAAGCAGGCATAGAAATATATAGCCTAGCAGGCAAGTTTTACGCCCTTAAAACAAGAAATCATATTTTTTAAAGCAATTTAGGAACTCTTATATATTAAGATTCTACTCTAGTACTATAACCCTAAAAGGCCCCTCTTCTTTAAGGTTAATACATATAAAGAGGGTTTTAGCTTATATATTTTTTAATTAGTAGTTAATTAGAATAGCACTAGCATTCCTAGGAAGGACATTAGTAGTAACAAACTGCGCCCTATCTTATTTCTCTCCTAGCTAACCTTAGCTATTAAGAAAAGATATAGCTTAATAGAGGTGGAGGTAGCTATAATTATATAGGGGATAAGGAAACTAAGGAAAATAGCCTAATCTAATACATTAGCTATAAATATTATTACTAATCACTTACTAGTAAAGGGAATTATTAAGCATACCTCTCTTATAATAATAAATCTTAATAAAGCTAACCTTAAGCTTACTAAAATTATAAATTATCTCTTATAATTTAAAATCCATATTATCCACATCCCTAGCACTTTAAATATAGTACCTAACGCCCTCTCTTATCTACTAGTTAATATTAGCTATAGGGAGGTAGCTAACTATAGTAGCTTTAATAAACTTAATGCTTATATATACTTTAGAGAGGAATCTATAGCCTCTGCTATTATAAATAAGAATCTAAAGAATTCTATTATAGCAGGGTACTAATATAATACAAAGTATAGCTAGATTATTAAGGGTATTACTATATATAGGGAGAGGCAACGCTAAACTAATTAGAACTAACCACAAATTCCCCTATATAGCTAGGACCTTTAGAACAATAGGCTCCTTTATTACTATAATTTAGAAGGATTATGCTAACTTTATATCCCTTAAAACTATATAAAAGCCTTTCTCTAGTTAACTTATAATAACACTTACTATTTTAAAGTGGGGAGGATAGCTAAAGAGCTTTTTATAGTTTGCTTCCTACGTATAAGTAGCTAGATATATACCTATATAGCGCACTATAATGTCTATAGAGAAAATACAGTCCTTTAATCTTAAGCCCTAAGGGAAATAAAACCCCTTTAAATAAAGCCTATGCCTTTCTATAGTATTTTATTAGATTTTATTATAAATATACTAGAAGTTAGCTTAAAAAATATAATATAGGCAGTGGAAGGATTTACTATCTATAACTTACTTTGCTTAATTAACTACCTTTTTAGTAAGAAAATAATTCTTATCCTTAGCTATAAGGAGTATTTAGTAGAAATCTAAGCTAAACTCTTACTAAAGGGACTCTACCTTACTAACTAGGGACTACTATAAGAAATTATTAGTAATAAGGACTTTAAGTTTATTTCTAACCTTTAAACTGCGCTTTTCTATAAGCTAGGAGTAAAATTCCTTATAGTAGTAGCGTATTACCTATAAACTAATAGTATAGCTAAGCGTAAAAATTAAACTATAATTATTATAGTATAATATTACACTATAACTAACCTAGATGTCCCCTAGCCCTTAATACTTCTAGCGCTCTAATACTACCTTAATAATATAGCTATAGCCTTAATTAACTAATTACCTAATAAACTTATACTTAGTTATAAGCTACTTATAGTAATAAACCTTCTCCTAAATCTAAATAAATCTATTATAAACCCTAAAGATGCTAACTTATTAGTGCTTTAGAAATTATATTAAAGGGAAGCTAAGTATACTATTATAATAATAGCTGCGCTTATAAAAATTAAATATAACTCTTAGCATAATCCAGTGGATATTAATATAGGGGATATAGTATACCTTAGGCTATACTTAGGATATAAGCTCCTAGGTAAGCTTAAGAAAAAATAGTCTCCCTAGTATACTAAACTATATAAGGTTTTAGAGTAGATCTCTCCTTTCTCTTTCTGCCTTAATTTCCTACTAACTTTAAGGGTTTACTTAATAGTTTCTATAGCTTATATCTAGAAACTATAGTAAGGTAAAAACCCTTTTAAAAGAATTAAGCTTATATTACTACTAATAGACTTAACTAGATTAGAAGAAGTAGACTACTAGAAAATTAAGAGAATTTAGAAATATTATATATAATTTTTTTAAAAAAAGGGTAGGAAGCCTTACATTAATTTCTTAATCCGCTAAAAGGGATACTCTACTAAGGATAATTAATGGATTTCTAAGGAAGATATATATATTAACACTGCTAAAATAGTTAATAAGTACCTTACTATAAATACTATTAATTAGGATAAGGAATACTATAAAAAAGGTCTTATAATGCCTCCTAATTAATAAATATTCTAAGTTATACTAGCCTAGTGTTTAATTTTATAAATATATATAAGAAATTCCCTACTAGTAGAAAATATTAATTATTTCCTAACTCCTAGCATACTATAAGAGCTTACCTTAAGCTTACTTTTATAAAAGCCCTATTAAGGTATATAAAATCCTTTACTTCCTATACTTATTTACCTTCTTTCTTTACCTTCTTTTCTTTACTTCCTTATCCCTTTTCCTTAAAAATTTATACACTACTGCCTTCTTTCCTTATATTAGTTAGCTAGGCTAATCTATAGCTTTTATTAGCTTATATAGATACACTGCTTAAACCTTAGACCTCCCTAAGCCTTTCTATAGCATATTAAATCCACTAGCTAAAGGTTATTAGCATTAGTTTTGCTAACTACTATACTAAACCCTAATAGAAGTTAAGCTAGGAAAAGTATTAGTAAGATATATATAATAAACTCTTACGTTTTTCCCTATCTTTATATATCTAAGCCCTTATTAGGCCCTATCCTTACTAGTAGCTTTCTATAAGCTTTCTAAAGAAATTAGCCTTTAAACTTAAGAATAGTATAGATTTCTATAATATTAACCTAGCTAACCTATTAGGACTTATATTTAACCCCTATCTCTAGGAGACTAGCATTTTAACTAGCTAGCTAAAAGACACTTATACTACCTAAAATAGCAAGTCCTATAATAAATATAGTAATAATATAAGCATACCCTATATTACTCCCTAGACTACTATAGTTAACTATAATAAGGATAAGGATATTTCTAATGTAAATAATAGGGATAACTAGGGGATAGGTAACATTAAGGGCATTAAAACTTAAGCTTTAATAAGCTAAGCCTTAATAAATATAACTAGTAAACTATTAACCACTACTAGGGATATAGTAAGGCATATTGCTAACACCCTAATGCACTAGTATCTTTACTAGTTTAAAAGGGCTAACGGTAAAGTATATAAACCCTATAATAAATTAAATAATATTAACTTTACAGCTATAGTTAATGTAAAGAAGGACTATATAAAGTAGCAATATACTAATAAGTAAGGACCTAAGAAGAAGGATTAGGCCCTTAAGGATATACTCTATATCTATAGCATAGAATTCGCTAGGGCTAGAGCTAGAATTAGCTAAGATAGATTTAGTGTTAAGAAAGATAATCCCCTTTATAAGCTATACTTAGAAGTGGTGGCTTATTATATTAATATTTTTAAGGAACTTAATACTTAAAGCAGTAAGGCTATAGCAGCTACTATAAAAGGCAATAAAGCTTAAGCTAAAGGTAAATTAGAACTCCTAGTAATTTATACTACTTATAACTCCCTTTAAATAGCTATTTTTATCTAGGAGGATAGGGGTAGCTATAAAAACTATTACTAAACCTCCTAGCTCCTAGCTAAGGCTATTATTATTACTAAACATATAAGTAATACCTTTAGCCACCTAAACAGGACCCTTAGTAGCCTTTTAGTAATAGTTAGCAAGTTCTACCTTATAGAGATCCTTAAGCTAAGTGCTTATAAGGCTACTATTATAGCTAAGTAGTTATTAGGCATATAGAATAAAGTCCTTATATATATTATAGTATTAAAGATAGCTATAGAAGCCCTTAAGTTTACTATAATAAACTATAGTAAACTATTTAAAATACACTATAATAGTATTAAAGGCCTTATAAATATCTATAATATTATAAAGACTAAGACCCTAGGGATAGTTAATACTAGAATTAAAGAGGCTATTAAATCTACCCTTATAGCAAAGGCTATAAAGGATGTAGAATCCTACCTTATTATATTAGAGAAATATAAATCCACTATAGTAGCCTTAATCTCTGCTATTAAAACCTTTATTAAATCACTCTAAACTAAAGTAAAAGTTATTAAGGCTAAGGTATAAACTATTAAAACCTTAGCAGCGCCCCTTATAGGCACCCCTAGGTTATTTGCTATAACGTATTCTAATAAGCGCAATAGGGTTAACACCCTAACTCCCTAGTTAAGGTATTTTATATATAGTAAGCACTAGCTAGCTAATGTAAGTAGTTTAATAACTATACTATAAAAAGGGGATTCTAGTAATCTATTTAGTAAGATATTCTAGTATTTCTATTACTTCTTACACTATTATTTTAGTAGCATTCTACTATAGAAATTCTAGTAGTTATATAAGTATAAGTAATTTTAAATATTCTATATTACTTTCTGCCTTAAGGGGCTAGAGTGGTAGGAAATATAATAGTTTAGTAGAATAGTTTTAATTTTATAACTTCTATAGTTAGGAATATAGGATCCCTATAGAATCCTACCTATAATTAGTTAACATTAGGGCAAATAAGACATATAGGTACTCTTAACTTTAAGCTATAAAAACCGCATTTCTATTGTATAGGAAATATTATTAATACTAGCGTCTGCCTTAGGTTATGGAATACTATAATATCCTAGTTCTTTATTTACTTAGCTAGGGCTATAGCTTAGATGCCTAGGCACACTACTAAGCGTAAAAACCTCACCTTACTATAATCCCCTTATAACCCCTTTTTAATTAATAATGTTATTACCTTTTTATTATAGGCCGCTCCTACCCTTTTCTTTATTATTATTATTAGCATTCCTTTTATACTTAGCTATACCCTTTACTATCCCCTTAATAGCTACTTTTTTATATAAAACCTTTATTTCTCTATATAATTATATAGGGTTTCCTTAGTCCTAATATAGAAACTATTATAACTAGCTATATAATACTACCTTTACCTTAGAAGACCCTCTTAACTAGAAGGGAGATTAACTAAGATTATAAGGAGACACTTAACCTTTTTACTAAACTAAGCAATATATGTTTTAAAGCTTACTATAGTGCTAACACTATAGGCAGTATATAATAAATAAAAAAACCTTTTATCTTTAAATTATACTATATTATAACTATTAGGAACCTTATTAAAGAGGGTTTCTATAAAATATTCCTACTTTATAAAATCTATAGATTACACTGCCTCCTAGTAAGCAGTAGCCTACTAAAGCTAAATATAGCTTTTACTTACTATATTATAAAACTAGGTATAGATGCTTTTATCTAGCTCTCTCTAACTATTACTATCTATATTAATAAGACTTTTACTAAGTAAGACCTTTAGGCTTATACTAAAAGCAGCATTAAGAATGTAATAAACCTTTATAATAGAATTATCCTTTTTAAAATCCCTTAAGCCTAGTAGCTTATTAATTTCTTTATCTATTTCACTAAGGCTTATAACTATACTAGCACTAGCTATATTTCTATTACTTATTATAAACTAGTAGGAGACTAAGCTAGCATCTTTATTAAGTATTATTTATATTTAATTAATATACACTATAAGGTTCTCTATATTAATATAAAGAGAATCTAAATATTTACTACCTATATTTAAATACTAGCTAATAGAATAGGCTATAATATATATACTAATAATACCTAGAAGGATTAATATAGCATAGATGCTAACAAAACTAAGCAGAAACTTAACTTTAATATAATATATTTTTATAATAAAGTAGGTTTTACTTAATATTAAAAGGAAGCTAAAGCTATAGTTATAATCCTTAATATCTATACCCTTAATACTATAGCTAACTATTAAGGATAGGAGATCTTTAAAAGAATCCTAGTTAACCCTATAGTTTAATACACCCTAGCTAGTAATATCTACTTTATAATAGTATACTAGAACTATACTATAGACTTTAATAACCCTATAGCTAATAAAGCTACTAATAAGGAGAAGGCTACTAGTAATAGTAATACATTTATAAGCAATAAAAATAAGTAGTAATAGTATAGAATATAGTAGTACACTAGGGGTAAACCCTAGGGGCATAACTCTTATAGGTTAGGCTATAACCTAGCTATATATAAACTATATAACTTTATTTCTTTTTCTTTTAATTTCTTAGCTTTATAAATAAGCTACTATAAGCCTACCTTTTTTCTTTCTTTTTCTTTCTTTTTTTTCTTTCTTATTTAAATAGCTTAGAATAAGCTATATTTTCTTCTATAAAGGGGGGGACCTATTATAGTCTATTCCTAGGGGTAGAACCTACCTTATAAAAGAAGGGTTCTACTGTATATAGCTAAAGAAGAACAACTTTAACTATATATATACTTAACTACCTACCTATAACTTAAGTGTTCCTTCTTCTTATAACTTTATAACGTACCACACCTATTTGTGTGAGTACCCCCATTTACGTGTGACATCCAGCACGTAACAGTTTTATTCTAAATCCTATTTATTTTATTAAAAAATAAAGAGTTCTTTTATATAGTAACTAAGCTATTAGATTTCTATAATAAGCTTCTTAATAGTTAGTTTATAAGGAGTAGGAGTAGATTTTAAAGTAGAAGCTAGGGTAGATATAATACTAGATATTACTTAAAGTAATATAGTATAAATTTAAATAAAAGTCTTTAATATATAATAGCTAAGGTTAAATTTAGTTAAAGATTTATAAAGTAATTAGGCTAGGTAATAAATTATAGTGTTATTAAAGACTAGCTAGCTATAATATCTAGGTTTAAAGAATAGTTTATATATAAAAAAAGGCTATTTTAAGCTTATAAAGAATATATAGTAATTATAGAGGGAGCTCACAGCCAATATATAGTGATCGGAGGCATAGCTCGCTGCATATATGCGGCGAGCGCTGCGTGTGATATGATTGGTTGAGCCGTCGGTCGGAAGAAGGTTAGTCCGGTCCGCAGGGGCGGTCTGTAACACGCCTCCGTTTTTTCTGGTTGGCTGCGAGCGTCCAAAACCACGCGCCTCACTTCAACGGTCAAAAAGTCTCTTGACAAATATCGTCCCGGCAGTGGCGGAGTTTGCGCCTACCGATTTTGTCTATTTAAACAAAGTTTACTGGGCACTGGCGTCACTGGTCAGCGAGGCTGCTTGCAGCCATGATGTGATGCCACTAGACGAGGGAAACGAGGTGGAGTCAGTCGTGGACCGTGGTGGTGCTGAGATTTTCGGGATCCGGCTCGACGAGGGCTTCCCTTGCCCCCCCTCCTTTTTTTTTTTTTTTTTTTTTTTTTTAATTGAAACCCTGACGACATATCATGCAGGTGTCTCTCTGCTTTCTGAGCGTGTCCGTGCCCCATACCTAGCTGCCGGGACCAGGTGACATGGCATTTTTTTTCTCCCTTTCTCCTTTTTCGTTCAATTTTTTTTTTTTTTTCACTTTCCCGGCATGGCATGGGGCGTACAGAGGCACCGCCCAGCCGCGCCCAGCGCAGCGCAAAGCACCGAGGCAGACACCATGACCCCCAAAAGCCTTGCTGCTCGGCCGGAATGCGCCTTCAGGTTGTCGTGATGGGCATGAACCAAGTGGTCTGTTCATCAATGCGACTTTGGGTACAACAGGAAGTTTGTGAAGACATCATGCGCCCACAACATTCCCCTTCTTACACGAAGCGACACACACAAACACACAATGGGTCTCATACATGCAACATGACATGTGTCTGTATCTCACAGCCTGGCGCGCAGTTTTTGTTGCGGCGCTTACCGATTGATGAATGAGCTCGCACGCTGCAGATTTCGCCTATTGTTTTTTTTTTTTCTTTGTTTTTTTCTTCTTTTTTTTCTTTTTTCTTCTCTTTTTTTTTTCTATTTTTTTTCTCCCTCTCTGTTCGCATGGCCTCTCCGTCCGTGATACAACATACTGTTCCACCCCCTCCCCAATACTTATTCTTCGCCTCCTGAACAATCGTCCGGTCTGACACAGAAGAAGCGTTGGATTCAAGAACTCCATTCTACGCATACACACTGCACATGTACACACATACATGTACTATGCGTGTACCTTGAATCCCTCATTATCTTGCCTGCCTCAGCCTCCGAAGCGGGAGAGCGGCCGTGCAGCGTGCTGGCTGGCACCGTCCCCTTTTGGGTCCCGGTGCGTGGTTCTTACGATACCGTTTTTGTTGTATCAGCATGGATTGAGCCACTCAGACGCGTTCGACAAGGACGATCTCTCCGATTCCTTGATCCTTTTCGCTCATTTGCATAACACGCCCGATGAGCTTGTTTTCCCATTGGGCGGCGCTCCCGCAATCCTTGCGCACAAGGCATGCCATGATACAATGCATGTACATGTTTATATGTACATACTGTACATAAACATGCATAAACGTACATAACATACAGACACACATGTGTGCACATGGTACGCCCCCACGGCCTGAATAGCTACCGTGAAAGTGTATATTGGCAGAAACAAGCACCCAAGAAGCCAATTTTGTCTGATACTACGGTGGATTGCCTGCTGAATGGACAACGACACAAGGACACATGATCGGAATTTTCCCCCAGTCGTGAATGTGGGTCGACGTTCTGGTGAAGTGAAGTGAGATGATGGCTGTGACAAGAGTACTTACATTCGTCTAGACTTGGACCGAGAGGATATCTGGGTCGATCGGCACGTGTTGATTACGTGTTCCTCTACTAGGAGAAGTTAGGATGCTCGGTCCAGCCCTCACTTGCATCAAGACAGAAAGGCTCGTGTGTGTGTGTGTGTACCAGAAACACAGAAACGACGGCATCTTCCATTATGTCCACGATGATTAGACAAAAGTCTGATGACAAGCCATTGATTTTTTTTTTTTTTCATGATTTCAAATGAGGAAAAAAAAAGGCAAGTAAGTGCATGCATGACGTGGAAAAGTCTAAACCCTGCGGAGGATGAAACGAATAAAAAAAAAAAGAAAGGAGGAAGAAGAACAAAAAAAAGCCTTTTTTCGGCAAAGCCCTACCTACTCCCCATGTTTTGCAGTTACAGATATCTTGGGGAAAGGATCAGATGTTTTTTTATTCCAATTCGGTCGACTCTGCAGTGCTACCCTGTTTTATTACCTACCTCGGTCCCCCTCTGATCCCTTGGTGCCTGGGTATCACCAAGCAGTGAGCACCAAGCCTTTCAAACCGCTCAAGTACACACAAGAGTGTAAATTTGTACTGTGTGTACTAGTGCTACAATGACGGGACGGCGCTTTCTTGGTATGAGTGAGTTGTCTGGGTGGACAGTGGAAACCACCAGGCAAGGTTTTGCGGTCCATACCAGACACCACCAAACCATACCGATCAAGATGGAGCTCAGGGTCGTCCAAGCGCGGGAGAAAGTTGTTATGGTTTCCCGCGCCGCAAAGTTTGTTTTTTGTTTTTTTGTTGTTTTTTTGTTGTTGTTTCGTCGTCGTCGTCGTCGTCGTCGTCGTTGTTGTTGTATTCGCCTCAAAGGCTGGTTCTGTCTCATCGATGTGATGACGGCGCGTAAGAGCTGGTCGTCACCCTAATCCGTTGCGAGCCCTGTTTGTTGTTTAAACGCCTTGTCTGTGATGGGAGACAGCCTGGTGGAACTCCCCCACCTCCTTCCTTCAGTCCATGCATCATCATTCAATAAAAATCACAGAGTGAGAATGAGTGGAGGCAAACAGCAGGCGGAAAAAAAAAAAAGTTCGAGCTGATCACATGAGAGCAATGTCCAAGGTCTTGGGCGGTATGGACGGCTGAAGCGACCGGAGAATGGGCGTCGGCAGAAACGGCTTTGTTGTGCCAATATCAGCATGCAAGATCATGACACGCTCGTAGACGCAGACGCAGACGCATACGCATGCGCATGCGACGCACACGCACACGCACACGCACACGCACACGCACACGCACACGCACACGCACACGCACACGCACACGCACACGCACACATATTGGCAAAACTCGGAGATACCACAGGTGGCAGTGCGCCCTGCCTCGAGTTGTCTCGCGATGGCCAGGCCGGGCCGGGGCCGTCAAAGGGCGAAACGGGGATGGACGGCCCAGCGGAACTTGGAACTTGGATCAAAACTCGACCTTTTCATTTTTTTTTTCTTTTCTTTTTTTTTTTCGTGAGGTGGCAGTGGCAGTGCCGAAACCACGAGTTGCCGCCCAGCGCCGACCAGCGCCAACCAGCGCCAGCGAGCGCCAACCCAGTTTCGTGTCTCTTTTTTTTCTGGTCCCTCCCCGTCTCGCCTCTCGCCTCTCGCCTCTCGCCTCTCGCCTCTCGCCTCTCGCCTCTCGGGATGTTGGGTGTGCTGACATTGTCCGCCTCCCGCAAAATCAGCATGCCATTCTGGCGTTGGTTGTCGCAGACATAGACAGACACAAACAGACACAAACAGACAAAAAGAAAGATGCAAATGGCCAGATGGCCTCTCTCTCTCGTGGTGTCGTGTGTCATGCCCATCGTTTTGGATTTGACCTTGTCCTTCAGCATCGCCGCGCGAACGCAGGGATCCCTGCTCTCAACTCGTCTCACCACCGTCACCACCACCTTTTACCAGTCACCCACAACTCACACAACTCGACTCGCTCTTTGCCTCCCTCCCTCCCTCGAAGCCTCGAGGCACTGGGGCCCGGATGCCCCTCTGGATTATAATCTATTGGGGCCCTTGGACTTGGGCCAGGACTACCAAGCCGCGGCCCCGAAGCTTGCATGAGACACAGCGCGCGCCGTGTGAGAATAGCTGTTGCAGTGCTTGCCATCATGGATGTTAGCGCCCTCACCTCACCTCGCCTCACCTCACCGTCTCCACCCCTGCCGGCTGGCCAGCTGGCCAGATGGCGGCTCCACATTTGCGTCGCCACTCATGTTTTGATCTGTCGCCGCCGGGTCAGTCAGGCCCTCCTGGGCTCCCAACTCTGGGCTGCCAGGCTCTAGCCTCTGGGCTCTAGCCTCTGGGCCCTAGGCTCTAGCGCAGGCCCCTTGGCTGAAGACCATTGAGTGTGGGTCTCCTGGTATGGGCTTTCTGAGGCGGGTCCGCTGGTGTGTGGGCCGTCGCCAGCTGGAGTCGGAGTGGATGATCCACGCAATCGGCATGGTGCGCAATGTGGAGCGTCCATCATGTCTGTATGTATGCACGCGTCTGGCCCTCTCTGTCATTTTTCTTTTCTTTTTTTTTACCGTTTCCCACTTCATTCCTTTTATTTACTTTTTACCTACTCCATCTTTTTACGGTCACTAGTGTGCTTCCATGTTCTTTCGCCCCAGAAACAATCACGTCCATCCCCATCCACTCACGTCCATTTCACATCCACTCACATTCATCCACACACCCGTCCACACCCCCCATACATCCCCACCCCCCCGTACATCCCCACCCCCATTCATTCACACCCTCCACACCCACCTCCTTCCCATCCATGCCATCATCCATGCCGCCCATGACTGACTAGCCTGCTCATTGGGTCCCTCGTCAAGCGTGTGGCGTGAGGGTAGTGTGGACCAGCCTTCATCGTTATCTACCTCATCATGCCCGCCTTCCAGCCCGCCTCCAATCGACTGCATGAACATGAACCGCCTAACAACCTATAGACCTTGAACTTCACGACTTTCCTTTGACCTTTTCCCGACTATTACCCATCTCCTTCTCCATCCTGCGGGATCGTCCTTGATACATCACCAAAAAAGGCTTTCCCAATTTTTGCATTTTTTATAAGGACAGAACTCGCCTCTCGCCTTTTTTTTCTTCTCCCTTTTCTTCCTTTTTTTTCTTTTACCTTCTCGTTGTTCTTTATTACATATATTCTTATTTAATTGGGACATTTTTTTCGCATCAACTCGTCGTTCAGTTCAGGTTTCCCTCCGTATCCATTATCTGCCGTATATATCCGACCTTTTTTTTTCCCATCTTGGTACCTTGGCTTGACCCGTTGAATCGGCTGTCGAGTAAGGTGATATATATATATATATATATATATCTACACATATATCTGTTTATTCTTCTCTTCTGTACATCAACTCACCGGACCCGTTTTGCTCCCCCGACATCTGTTTCATACATGATAGACGGACGAATACGAACCTGGGACTGATTCAACTGCCGACTCTATCCTTTTTCGGCGGTTGTATTGTATATATATATATCCGGTTTTTTATATATTTCCTTCTCCCGGCTGGATACCACCCTTCCTGGAATGTCCGCGGTCTTCACTTGAATTTTCTTAGCGCATACACACATACATACACGGTTCTCAACTTAGATTGGTGTTTTTGCGCAAGCTCGACTTTCAGACTGGAGGACCTGGCCTCCTTCCGTGAAAGACTTTCCCCCCGTCTTTCCATCGTCTTTCTTTTTTCGGCTTTTCTTTTCTTCTCCCCTCCGCACGCGCCATGAGTATGCCGCAGCTTCATGGATATCCGACGCCTCCCGCTTCGCCGGCCTACGAGACTTTCAACTATAGCTGTCATCAACCCCAGCCGCAGCAGCAGCAGCAACATCATCATCAACAACAACAACTACAACCACAACCACAACAACAACATCAACATCAACAACAACCACGAGCGTACTCCAGATCGTTTCAGCCCAGATGTATTCCCCTCGCGCCGGAGCAGAGATTAGGGAGGCATTTGGAGGGCAAACTGCAGCTGACCGAGATCCTCGGAACCGGTGCCTATGGCGTGGTCTACTCCGCCGTGGATGTCAAGACCGGGATCCGTTATGCCGTCAAGTGCCTGAGCAAGTTCAACGCCGACGGCACGCCCCTGGAACGCCGACAGGTCGCCTACCAGCAACGGGAGATTCGGCTTCACTATCTGGCCTCGGCGCATCCCAATGTCGTGTCCATGCTGAAGATTGTGGACGACCCGGACTGCGTCTACGTCATTCTGGAATACTGTCCCGAGGGGGACCTGTTTCTCAACATCACGGAGCTGGGTCAGTACGTGGGCAAGGATGAGCTGGCGCGCAAAATCTTTCTGCAGATCCTGGATGCCGTGGAGCACTGTCATTCGCTGGGCATTTACCACCGTGACTTGAAGCCGGAGAACATTCTGGTGACGGATAATGGAAACACGGTGAAGCTGGCTGATTTTGGTCTTGCCACGGCCGAGGATCGCTCTGAGGACTATGGGTGTGGGTCAACTTTTTATATGAGTCCTGGTATGTCATGTTCCATGTTGTGTTTCTGACCCTCGCGCCGACGGGTTTTTTCTTTCTTTCTTTCTTTCTTTCTTTCTTTCTTTCTTTCTTTTCTTTCTCTTTTCTTTTTTCTTCCAACATCTTGAAGCATGACACCAAACGCTAGCCAAACCAGACAAGCTAACTAGTCAGAATGCTTGGATGCCTCCACAAGGAAACCCTACTACATGTGTGCTCCCAACGACGTCTGGTCACTCGGCGTCATTCTCGTCAACCTGACCTGTGGACGCAACCCGTGGAAACAGGCGTCGATCCAGGATTCCACCTATCGGGCCTATACTCGGTCGCGGGACTTTTTGAAGACCATTCTCCCCTTGACGGATGAGCTCAACGACATCTTGGCCCGCATCTTCCACCCCAAACCCGAGTTGAGAATCACTCTTGCCGAGCTGCGATGTCGCATCATGGCATGCTCCCAGTTCACGGTGTCGTCGCCTGCAGCCTCCCGAGCGACGTCTTCCCGAGCGCAGCCGCAGCCGCAGCCACAGTCGCCCGCCGTCCAGCGCATTCCTGAATACGTCACCGGCGACGATGTCATGGTCGATGACTACGAATACGATGCGCCGCTCTCGCGCGCAAGCACATCTTCCGACTCGGGTTCCATGACGTCCAGCGGGTCGACCATTGACAATCTCGACGACGACGTCGACTTATTCCACGACCAGCAAGATGTTTCTTCCATGACCTTCAACCCAGCCGTGTATGAGCCTCTGGAGGAAAGCCTAGATCATGGCATGTTTCATCACCAACAGCAGCAACAGCAGCATCAGCAGCAGCAACAACAAAAACAACAACAACGCATGCCGACCTCGCCGTACGGAGAAGTTGCGCCTCTCCCCAGTCCCGTCCAGGTCCAGCCACCGCCACCGCAGCCCCAGCCCATGGTGGCATGTCAACAACTGCCCGTCCCGGTGCCGTCGGTGCCCTCGCAGGCGCAGCCGGCTTCATGCCAGCCCAAGTCCTTCTTCCCGCTGTGGGAAGTTGTCCGATACGTTCAACAGGTTCCCATGATGCAGCACCCGGTTGCGTTTCAGCAGGTTTCCTTCATTCCGTCCTTTCAAGGATGCTATTAGCGGCCGGACGAAGTCGCGGGCAGTTACGCCGCAGCAGGATTCGATTGCTGGACATGGTATCCAGAGATCACAACACACCTTGCGTTGTACATGCACGCGCACAAGCGCATCGACAATTTTTCATTTTTTTTCTCCTTATCTGCCCCAAAAAGTTATATTTCGGATCGTTTTTCTACCACTGTAGGCCTCGTCTCAGCCTGCGTCTGGACGAAGCATCCCGTGGCTTGTATAGAATGCAGTGGAGGCACCTTGTGTCCGTGGAAACCTGAACACAGGCCGTCTCGTCTTTTCTGTCCATCGTGGAAAAACATGGAACCTTTGTCATTTTTTTTTTACCAAAATTGTGGAAAAAAGAACAAAACTGGGCGCAGAGTTTTCTGGGTTGATGGGGCTCCCCTTGCAAAGCAATGTGTACGTCTTGCGCCCAGCAACTCGATTCGGACGCGTTGACCGATTCACATCTTTTCTTCGTTTCATATTACGAAGCATTTTCTTCTTTCTTCTTCTTCTTCTTCTTTTTTTTTTTTTACGATCATCCAGCGAAAATGGGTACTTGGGCGGGCTGCAAAGTGGAGTTTCGGCGATTCTTTCATCTGTTTTTATCCTTCTTATTTGGTCACCTTGTCTTTTTGTCTTTGGGTTTTATTCACTCTTGCATGGCACTTTACTTCTTGTATGGGCTCCTTTATAAGCGCCTTTGCACGGGCTCATCCTTGTATGGGTTACCTTCATGGATTCCATTTTCGGTTGGGGACTCCGTTCCCCCGGGGTCACATACACTGTATCTCAAAACAGCATGGGCATGGAAAACTAGACGACAAAACGGCATAGCTGGCCCAACGCCCGTGTCCGTTGCGGTGGAACAGGCTGTGCGTGTGCGGCCTCTTGTAGATAGTGTAGCATTAGGGTCAGGATGGGGATCGGAATGAATTTGACGAAGACGGCTTGGTCGTCACGATTGGATGAATCTGTGGATCGGCGCGAATCAGTTGTGAACCGGGTCTGGCTTTGTGAAAATCCGACATGAACATTGCCGTCCAAGTCTCGTGTCATTGGTCCCCTGCCCCATTCCTTTCGTCCATTCCTTTCGTCCATTCCTTTCGTCCTGCTTTTTGTCAGCCCATCGGTTCATCGGCCCATCAATGTGTGAGTCCTGCCGTCCTATCGTTCCTTTCTCTAGCCTGCCCTGTTCGTCCACCTTTGCATTTCTTAGATGTAAATCCATTCTCAACTCAGGCCGAGTCATCGAGAGTCCTTAAATTCTTTGTGCCAACATGTTGGAAACTCTTGTACGCGCACTGTTCCGGCACCTGCGGATAATTCATGGCAATGTTGGGCGCGCTACGTGGTTCTGTTGGGTTATTGCCGGGAATGGGCATGCCTGACACTCCCAAGGCCCGAATCCGGCGCCTTATGACTGTAAGTTTGTGACGGAATGGCCTCGTGCCCGGATCGGCCTTGAACAGCACAGGTGCCTTGGGCCCTGGGCGACCACGACGCTGGGAATGAGCCAATCCTGCTCAGCTACGAGGGATGCTTGGTTTCGTACAAGAACCACACGGAGATGGGAGTGCTGCGCTCCAAGTGCCCGAGGCGACAACGAGGTTTGGAAAGTGTGAATGTGCCAAGCAAGATGAGTTTTTAAAGTACCTAGCTCGTATCGGTGCACTGGAGATATGGGTTACTTGGCTGCGCGTAGTGGTAAAAGAGATCGATTGGAGTTGTCTCCTTGGCGCCTTCGGGCACGAAAGAGATACGGCGGTCTGACCCGTATGATTTGGCAATTACGCAACTTGCAGTTAGGGTATTTCCTGTGCAAGAGCCCAAGGAACCGTGGAGGTCACGAGGGTTGCTCCGGGGCCAACACAACGTGTTTTAGCTCCTGAGATGCATCACGACATCATGCAGATCCTCGAGACATGGGTCCAGGGCGGGGAGTGCTTCACGGCAAGGTGTCCTCTGACCTCGACGTCCGACGTTCCGTGTCCGGTTGAGCCGTATTTATCTACTAGCTCGTCAGGGGATGAGGGAACGTGTAAGGGGTCGCTTTGGGTCCGAGGCTCTGACGAATAGAACAGATAGAATGTGTGTTGGTTTTTGCTTTTATCCACTGGTTTGTTTGATTTACTTTTTATCTCTATCCACTTTTATCTTCTTTATCCACTCTTTTTCTTCATTCACTCTTCATCTCTATCCACTTTATTTTCTTCCATTTCTTTTATCCACTTTTACCTTTTTTTTTTTTTTTATTCCACTTCATTTCATCCCTTTGTCTCCTTTGATGAGTTTTCTCCCTCTGCTTTCCTTTGTCTGGGCTAAACACACTTGACACCAGCGAACCAGTAGACAACCAACAAGTGGAGATGACTATCGGCAGCCACCGACAACCGCCGTTCCAAGCATGAAATGAGCCCCTCTGTGTTCGGACTTTCTCTTCTTCCTTTGTTCCTTTCGTCTTCCATTTGCCATATTCGCCATTCCTTCGCTCTGTTCTTGTCCCCCATCCAAGGTGGGTTCCTCGGCGGACCCTTGCCCCGATGCCCTCATCTTGATGAGGATCCTCAATGTTTTTCCGTGTATCCCTGCACTGAGGGCCGAACCGTGAGGCTGACGGTGTGACGCCCGCGTGACGAGGTGGTCATGTTGCGTACATTGGATTTTGGTGGTGATTGTGCGGTTAGTAGGTTGTGAGATTTCTTCCGTTCCGTTCCGTTCTCTTTCTCTGTCCTTCTTTTTCGGTATTCTTTGTCTTTCCTTGTCTTTCTTCTGCTTCCCCCCAGACAGCAGAACAAAACCATGCCATCATAACCCGTCTTGTTTGGGGGCGCCACAACGCAGCCTGCGTGGCCGTTTGGATGCGAGTGAAACATTCTCATTTCGGGGGAATGCAAGGCTCGCTGACTTACATATGCATGCATGTTTACGTACATGCCGTTTCATCAACCGTCCGTGGAAAATGAACCCGTCGTGTCGGTGGAAGCCAATGATGGCTTCATTTTTTGTTTCCAAGCATGACAAAACATGTCTCGACAGGCAAACAAGATGGCCTGTTTGGCGGCCGTTGACTGGCGGCATACACGCGGTGTATGCACAGGTTGGACATGTGCACTCCAGGATCAGGAACATACTACATGTGTATGTTGTGTGCACATATAATACGTCCGTATCTGCCTTTGTGGTCGCAACAAAAGCTCCGTCTTGCACGACTGCAACCCCCCTTCAACCCCCCTCCAACCCCCTCAAACGCAGGACTAGCTAGCATGTTCTGGCCGATCATCATTCATCATTTCAGGCAATAATCACAGTCGTATCATATATGAGAGACAAAGTGTACACCAGGACAAAAAGAGGCCCACGACCCATGAGGAGCATCCTGCTCGTCAAATCATCTTCCGCAACACCATCTCTTGAACCACGTCCGTATGTACATAAGATCACGCACGCATCGACATGGCAATTGCATCTGCAAGCTACTGTCACACAAGCCTACAAAACCTACCATGTGTCTCCCGGGCGTGGAGCTGCCCGAGATGACTGGCTCATTCGTCGACCCCTTGCTTTCCTTTGCGTTCCCGCTCGGACATTTCCCGTCTCATTATGCATCCATCTTGCTCATCAACGGCCTGCTTTCTTGGCACCTGGGCCCAGCAGCCGGCCTCATGTCTCACGGCAGATGGGACATCCCTGCGTCCATCATGCATCCACGACAGAAAACAGATTGCCAACCTGCTCACTTGTCATTTTTGGGGGCCGCCTTGGTGGTTACATTGCATGTATGCACAATAACTCGCGGGGCGGGATGCGAGAATTGCATGGCGGCGTCCCTGCCCCGTGTTGTGGCGTTTCTTCAACACTCCTGCATCTCGGGAGTTGTAAAAAGAAAAGAAAA
>AFRA01000531.1:0-23805 GCA_000223055.1 Claviceps fusiformis PRL 1980
GGGGGGGAGGAGGAGGAGGGGCGGAAGCCTAAACAAGTGGGTTGGTGGACTGGAATGTGTTATTCTTTTTTTTTCCCCTTCCTTCCCCTTCTCTTCTTTGCCTACTTTGGGCAGGCGAGTGTTTTTCTGTGTCCACGATCTGGTGTATTGACGAATTGGATGGTATGCCGCCACCAGCCGAGAGAATCACATGGAAAAAAAAATTATATGAAATACCAATGAGTGATTTTTCTTTTTCTTTCTTTTTCTATCCTTTTCTCTTCAATTCTTTTTCCTTGTTTCCTTTACTTTGGGGAGGGGGGGGCCTTCTACGCATTAGGGCGGTAAGTCAATTCTGATTCCAACTCCAAATCACAGCATCAGTCTATGCGCCAGCCTCTCGAAGGAAGGCACGCGGCTAGGAAAGCAGACATTGAACCCAGCAACCAAACAGAGGGCGCAATTGGGCTAAAATGGAACTGGAGATGTCCAGGATTAACGAGAGCCGAGGATTCGGGTGGAACGGGTGGAACAGGGACTCCGCAAAAAGAGAGGAGAACAAAATTTGGACCAGACCGACCAGACCAGACCTGACCAGGCTGACCAGGCTGACCAGGCACTTTGCACCTTGCAGATGGCTGCGCTGCATGTCAAGGGCATGTCAAGGGCATGTCAAGCACAACGGCGACGCGATTTGATTCGTGAAAAACACCAGACCGCATCCACCGTCCTTTGCTTTTCTGAACGAACCATGCAATGGAACCGACTTGCACGTGTGGACCAGATGCATGTGGCCTTGGAACTACATGTGTACGTTCAAGTATACAGCTACGAACCCTTTCCTTGCAAGGTTACCTGCCACTACGGGCGGGTAGGACGGGATGTAAGACACCGGCCGCATTGCACCACATCATTTCTGCTCGACGGTGAGAGTCGAATAGCTGCATGCGTACATGTCCCCTTCCCACTCCAAGAAACCGAAAATGACGAAAAAAAAAAAAAAAAGTCATTCTTGTGCGGCCGCAGACAACGAAAACTAGATCAGTGGTCTACGTCAGAACAGGCTGTATCTTCTCCTGTCTCTACATGTCGAATAACGAGGATGCCTCTTCGTCACTCTTGTGCCCGTCTAATCTCCTTGACAATGGTATATGAGTTATGGCATTGCCAATCTTTGCCTTGACACCATCTACAGCAATCTCCCAGTCACGAATGTTCGCGAATTCCACATCTCTGTACTTCTGCACTACCATCGAGCATGTGCCATCGTCGAGAGAACCCATGGTCCAACCTACTGATATGTGAAATGCCGTGTCAGCCGTGTCAGCCGAATCTGCGGCGCTGCCAGCATTCTGCTGATACAAAGGTGGTTGTTCAAAGAGCGCAGCAACTCTGTTACATCTGACAAGCAAAGTCTTAAGCTCTGGATTAATTGACAGCGGCCTCGAATTCTTCATGGCAGCAAGCTTCTCGGGCACGACGTTTGTCGCCGTGACAATACCCAATACGAGGAACGTGCGATTGGAATCTGGAGATTGATGCCATGCCAGGCTAGCCGGTCTCACGGAGAAGCGCCCGATTCCACTTGTGGTGATGGCATGCTGGATTTTGGAAACGAAGTCATCCTTTATCGAACCTGGCAGGCTGAGGGGTTTCGAGAGGCTGATGTGTAGTGGCAGAGGTGTTGCCAGATCGCTGGTGAGGAAGCTGTGAAGATGCGTGCCCTGTCCAACCTGGTGCTGGATCTGTTTCACGAGCGCGTCAAGAGTATCATGCTGAGAAGCCGTGGGATGCCCTTGATTGCTTTGACGTTAACACGGCTGAAAGAAGAAAGGGCAAAAGAAAAAACAAAGGGTGGGGGAGAAAAAGAAAGACACACACGCACACACACATAGACAAGAAAAAAAAAAAAAAAAGTAAGAAACATACATTCTACGTAGATATGCGAAGGCCAATGCCCAACCACGTGGGGATTCTGCCTCTTTCGTCCCTGATGCAAGGTGGGATCGTCGACCACGCTCTGTCGCACGGTGGATGCATATAAATCGTGGAATGCTGGGGGCAACGGGGGCATTGTCGTAGACTCTTGCAGGCCGGTTGGATCTGCCTTGCGTTTGTGGCGCTTACACGGTGGAGACGCTTCGTCACCAGATGAGGACGAGTAGTCGACGAGCCCCATGGCGATTTGGGGATGCAAACATGGATCATGTATCACGAGCAAGATCAAAGGATTGACGGGTCTGGTTGGTGACTCGTGAGGTACTTATTGTTGGGCGTGGGCACGGCAACACGATAACGGGAAGAAGTGGAGCCAGCCGCTTGCCTCTGCCTCTGCCTCTGCCTCTCCTGCCTCCGCCTCGTCGTCACTCGTCCTCTTGCTCCTGCACGTCGACCGTTGTGCTACGCTGATGCGCTCTCTCTCTTGGCCAGGGCCCAGGCGATGCGAGCAAGTACCTGCATCATTGGGTAGGATGTTCGTTCTGTATACACATGCACATATGCACAGAACATGAAATAAATGGAGATGACATGACAGGGCGACAGGGCGGTATCCACCAGCGACCATCTCTTTTCGTTCTTCAACATGGGCGACGTAGATTATCTACCTACCGGCCCGGATGCGACGTGGGTATCGCGGCTACACCCTCTCAACTCTAGGAGTCAACTGTCTGTCTTGACGTCTTTGAGCCTTTCTCCTGAGCCGTGACCGCGACATCTCTGCCTCTCATGGCTTTCGAAACCACGGGATTGATGCCGTCAGGCGGCACATTAAAAACCAGCAGAATGCGCTTCAACAACGGACCATGTAGTGGCCCTACGACAAACGACATGTGGCCGCTTCGGTGCATCAAATATCGTATTCCAGGGAATGGCGGACCAGGATTCATCGCACAGAGCATCTCTGCGAGCGAGAGACGTGAATGACGCGGGACTATCACCGTTTCCAACAACTGCAGTGTTCATCTGAGCGAAATTCACCGAGGGGGCCTGTCAATGGGATGATTTCGGGTTCTCTTTTTCCATTCCTTTACTTTTTTTTTTTTTTTTTTTTTTTAAAAAAAAAAAAAAGGCGGGAAAAGGGGGAGGGCCGCGGGGTTGAAGAAGAAGACTCATCAACATGCGGCGATATGAGAATCGGAGAACACATCATGGCGCAATGAGATTAATTGTGATCATTCTCTGAATTACTGAAAATGTTTCCACGAGACGTGTCACTTTAGATCTCTCGACCTATATCCCGTGTTTTGATGCATCTCGAAGCCCACTGACCGAGAGAGCAAAAATTAAAGCGCTTCATCATGCGCGAGCGAAAGAACACCACGTCTTGGATCGAGGGTGAACTTTTTTTGAGGAAATGTCAAAAGAAAAAGAAAAAAGAAAAAGAAGAAAAAAAAAGGAAAAAAAAAAAAAAAAAACGGCCGGCGACGGTAACTCCTACTCCAAATTCATTGCCCGCCATCGCCGTTTGTCTCCGGTCCACACCGAAATTACAAGCATGACCAGGCAAACGCATATGTTCACATCACAATTCGTGACCTCTTGTGGTCCGAGGTTTTTTAGGTACAATGCTCTTGCCAAGTCTCAGCCGCCTATATATATACAGGATGTCTCCCGCCATCGTCTTGCCTACCGCCAAGTACAGCAACGGCTTTTGATACAAACAATCCGACCACAACAAAGATGGCTTCGCACAAGCTATCAACCATCACGCGCTCCTCTCTCCAGCATCTCACACCATCTGGGGATGCTTACATCACCAACGTAAAGAGCCTTTCTTCATACAGCTGGATTGATACACCCAAGCCCACCATAGCCGTGCCAGGCTGTCCTCCGCTTTGGAATCCGCCCGAGCCTGCTCCCGCGCTCGAAAGAGACTCTGGCCTGTACTACATTGCCGAAAACGCCGTCCGCCTTCCCGCCAGCCCAATAGAGCCCATGTTCAGGGCGCTGTATGTCACAAACCCGTCCTTCGATCTCCGCTCCATCGACGTGATCAGCGGCAGGCACCACATTCGAAAGCTGCTGTCTTTCATCAATCCTGGCTCGATGAGAGATACGATCAAAGCCTTCACCATGAAGCTTGAGCTTGTGCGTGGCACACTGCTCTTGTGTCCCCATGACGCGCCTGCGACGGAGTATATTGCACCACATGATTTTCGGGGATACGGCCACGAATTCGAGAAAGTGTATACCACGAGCCAGATTGCCGACAGCACGAGCCATCACAGAATCATCTCATATCGTTTCTGTGGGCTGAATATCATGATTCGCCATGAGACAGATGCGTATGTGAACCCGAGAGGTGAGGCAGTTGATTCTAGCGACGGACTCTCCGACCGATTGGATTCCCCGCCTCTGTCTCCGGCGGAAAAACCATCGCCGGCTGCGAACAACTGCCTCACAGAGCTGACTGTCTTGCAAGAGGGCAAGACTATCCCGCTTGAGTCAACCCTCGAGATCAAGACTCGCTCTGCGAGCAAGCCACTTCCGCTTCACGATGCTGCTGCGCAGCTATGGGTGTCGCAGACTCCTAAGCTCGTGCGGGCATATCACCACAGGGCACGTTTCTTGAAGCCGCCAGTGGAAGACGTGAGGGCCGAAATACAAGCCTGGGAACACAACAACCAGGAGAACCTGAGGACTCTGGGTACGCTGATTAACAAGATTATCATGGTGATGAAGGAGTGCGGGGGGCGTGGTCGACTGCAATACGATGTGGCAACGGATAGTCTCCTTATTTTCAGAGACGAAGGAGCGGGCATGCTGCCGGACGACCTGTATTCCAAATGGGACGAGTAGAGCGTATGGGAAGGGAAAGGAATAATGGATTCTTTGGGAGTGAGGAATTCATGAGTACTGATGATGTACACGGCACATGCACCTTTTGCTGGAATATTCTTGCAGATGGCGAAGGGGGGGGGGGGGGGTGAAGGGGACGGGGGAAGATGATGACCCTGGTATTCTGTTGATTCTGTTGATTCTGTTGTCAAAGGCATCGCGCGGCAGGACATGTCACCATGTCGTCCACATGGATTGTCGTAAGGGCACCGCATCTCACTGGCTTGCGAAATTGGTCAAAAGTAAATAGTGGCTAGTCTTGCCTCGCGCAGGCAATAGACTCTAGAGTGTGGGACGTGGGAAGCGGGCAAATGTACAATGGTCTGTACTCCTGAAGTATATCTGGGTGAGGCGGGCTTAGCTGACTGTGACATTAGAGTCGGCTTCGGAAGACTTCCAAGATGCGAATTTTGCGACGGAGTGCGACGAGACAAAGTGAGAGCCCAGAGGATAGATGGGGAATGAGTTCGCTGGCGCTGTGTGGCGTAGGAGCGGAAGACAGGAAAAGGCTTAGTGCTCCTTACTACGTGGTGTTGGTCGGCCATGTGAGAGAGGAGGATCTTTCGAGGACCTTGCGGGACGAGTCTATGGTCATCCACAGTCGTGTACTCGTGTACTCGTGTACTCGTGGACTCGTGGTAATGTATCGATGGCCGTTCCCCCCGCAACAGGTTTCCGTTGAGACCGACACGACTCAGAGGCAGCGACGATGTGCTACGTTCAAGTGTCGAACAGATCAACTTTCATAAGAAACAGACATGATTCATCGCGTTTGACATTCCACGAGAAGTCTATCCAGTGACGCAGTCAAGCAGAGCCGCGCTCACGGCAGAGCGAAAGCCTAATACATCCTCCACCGACATCAGCCTGCTGGGTTTTCATCCCCTTCCAAAAGGTTGCCACGGCGTGTAATTTTTTATTTTTTTTCCAGCAAGAAGCTTTTCCCAATATAGGCCAATTAAGCGACTTTGTTTGCCGCTGAGGCTCCGAGACATCGCGTGGCAATTCCCCCCAAAGCTTGACCATGAAAGTGGGGATGTAAACCTAGATGTGGACTTGAGTCTTGGAAGTCTGTAGTCACACGAATGACTACAAGCCCCATTTTCCCCAGCTTTGTTTTTGGCATGTTTGTATTGTTTTGTCTTCTGGCACTCACTGCCTCTCCGCCTGCTACCTCCTTAGGTCAAAGCCTGGCGTGATGTATACGAACTATAGACAAAGTCTGTGCCAAACGTGGCGTGCCCATTCCATCAAAGTATTACCTCCATCCATCTACACACATGTACATTTACAACATGAAGGACGGACAAATTTTGCTTTTCCCCCCAAAGGTATTTTTCTTGTGCAAAAATATCTTTTACCCAGCTCCCTGTATACCATATATGATATACTTTCACTAGCGGACTTGTCAAACTCTGCTCGTGTCCACGCAACTCTTTTATACCACCTGACAATTCCCGATCTCCTCTCTCTTTTTCTTTTGTTTTCTTTTCTCTTCTTTTCCTTGAACTTTCCGTCATTGTCCCCGTATAGTTTCAAAGCGTGGTCACCCATTTTTCTCTATAAATACGTGATATGCCCTCGGTCCCTGGATTTCATTCTACACACTTTCTACTCACACCGACGTACGTTCACTTTGCAACATTCTGTCACCCAAAACATTTTCTCTTCACCATCCTCTTGTCTTTCAGTCCATCGGCTTTTCAAGGATCCAAAGCATACAGTACCAGAACTCGTGCAGTGCCCTCGCGTGGCAACAAGAACGACAAAAGACAACCAAAGCAATCACCGTGTCCGGTATAGGATTTTTATCAACAGCTGAACGACGGCGAGACGTGATTTATCATGGGGTTTCACCTGTTTCGCAGCAGTGGCCGCGACAAGAGCACTGTTGACAAGGGAAATGAATGTTTGGGCGGCTATGACGAGTATGGCATGACGATTGATAAGCAATGGGTAAGTGGATGTGGTGTGTGGATTTTCTTGAACATGGTGTTTCTTTTTCTTTGTTTCCTTTCTATTTTCCATTTTTCGTTTCTCTCCATCTCTCCATCTCTATCTCTTCTTCTATCTTTTTATCATCTTTTCTTCCTGTCTATATTTCGTTTTGTCCTTCCTTCTCCTCTCTGTTCTAGTGCTTAGGCTCAACTTTGCTCGTCTTATTTCCACCCCCTCCCCTGATTCCTACTTTTTTTTTTTTTTTGTTCGGCTCAATCTGGGTTTCTGTGCTTGACACGCCTGTGAGAGAAAAATGTGCTGACAATACTCCAGGCCAGGAAGTATCTCCTGGATCCGTTGACTGCGCCTGAGCCTTGCCAGGAGACATGGGCCTGCTCACGACGCATGGAATCCGTGCCGGCAGAGACGCAGGAACAAAAGGCTCGAGGTTCCTCGCCGTCTCCGTCTCCGTCTCCCTCGCGCTCGCCCTCGCTGTTGCTGTTGCTGTCGTCGTCGTCGACACCAGCTGAAGGGCCCGACAGTGCGGGCGGCGCCAACGAACAACGCCAGCAGAGGGACCTGCGCGATGCTCTCGAGAAAGTCAACAGACGGCTTTCCCAAATCAAACAGAGGTGTCGGCGCTATTCATTGGCCAATGTGTCGAGCCGGGGGCAGAAGAATGCCAGCCTGAGCCGCAACATTGACAGCCGGAGCCAGACCGGCGGCAACGGCGATGGCGACAACGTGGAACACCACAACTCCAATGCCAACAATATTCACACGACCAACAACACTGCCGATAGCAATGGCAGCAATGGCAGCAATGGCAGCAATGGCAAAGACACAAACACGAAAACATACGTCTCCCTCTCTCCCAGAGATGCTCGCCACGCCGTCGCCGCCGCCGCCGCCGCCGGCCCCAAACGCAGCGGCGATACTCGAGCCTCGCCGTCCAAGCCGTCCAAGCCGTCCAGCCGCATCTGGGACTTTGATCCCACAAACCCTTACTACGGGACATCATCATCATCATCACGCCATGCCCGACAACAACCCACAAAGTCCAGCAGCATCAGACGGCACTCCCGCCAGTCCATCAACAGCAGCCACCACGCCCGGCACTCCTCCTACTCCTCCTCCTTCTCCTCCTCGTATTCCCGCCGCTGCTCCTCCGCAAACACCTCCGTCTCGTCCTCTTCTCTCTACAGCACACGCGCGTCCATCGATCTGGGTCCTTACCCCGCGCACCTCACGCATCCGAAGCCTCAGCAACCCGTGCTTCATCGTCGGCAGCGCCTTGTCCCCAAGGCGGCGGCCGCTGCGCCCGTGTCGTGGGACAACCACAAGTGCAATCAGCTCGAGAAGGCGCGCTTGTTGCGCTCCGGTTCACGGAATGGCAAATAATCTGGCGGTGCGGTCTCCGGAGGGGGGAGTGCCGGACTGGGCTCTATATGTACTTGCATCGTCAAGTACCTACCCATCTAATAGGTACCTACCCACATACCTACCCATCTCTTCAGGTATCTACCTCCTTGCCCATGTATCTAACCACATACGTACCTAGGTAGCTACAATGGGCATTGGGGGCATTCTTTTCTCCATTCTTCTACCACTCCTTGTCTCCTCCCGCGGGACCGCCGTGAAACAAGTCAAGTCTGGCATAATGTTCACGAGAAATAACTGGGCTATATCGAACAAATGGCGTTTCATTCGTTTTTTCTTTTGTCTCTTTTGTCTTTTTTTTTTTTGCCTTTGGACCTGCAAGTCTAGGCAGATTTATGTACACGGCGCACCCCTTACGGTTCTACGGGCGTTATTGCAAGCAGGAATACAGATCAACACCACCATACTCAATGGTTTAGTCTGTTTTGTTTTCCAAATCAAAAGGTCTTCAAAATGATGGATACGGTGTGTTGGGCATGGCAGTTTGATGATTCCCTGGCAGACAGATAAAAAGATCTGATTGAAATGCTGAATTACTTTAATGTGCAGATGCTGTGATGATAGGCTACCAATCACTTCCTGCTGGATACATGGGGGAAAATCTGCCCAAACTAGTCCAGTGCTTATCATGCTTTATTGATGTGCTAGATGCGCGTCTATTTCCTTCATAATGGGTAGATGTTCTAATGACTCCTGCTGGACAGATGAACATTATTACTGTGCAGATGCTTGCCTACTAATTTTACAATAAACGCGCTATACTAGTCACTCCCTGCTAGATAGATTAAAAAAAAAACCTACCTATTCTACTCCTGTGCTCAACATACTTTATAAATGTGCGGATGCTTGTCTATTAACTTTCGCTGGGGAGATGCCCGGATGCGAGTGTCCCCTTTCTTGTCGTCTAGTTCTTCATTCACTTTTATATTATGTGTAGATGGAGTCGCATGAATACCACTCCCTCCGAGCCTTTTTCGTTTCGCTCTTTACATACTCATACACGTGTTGATACATTTCGCCGTAGCCTCAGTTGCGCATCATTGAGCATCTTGTGCGTCATCGTGTCGCTCGTCCACACAGTTGCAGTCCATATGGCGCAAGCTGCCCATTAGTCAACTTGCTCGGCGACCGCACGAATGGGTCCTCCCCCTTCATCGTCTTGGGAAAGGCAATGACATCGCGCACGGTGGACGTATCCGTCAGCAACGCCGTCAGACGGTCAAACCCTAGGGCAAAGCCGGCATGCGGCGGGCATCCAGACGCGAGTGCTCCAAAGAGATGCGCAAAGTCCTGGATTCGTTGCTCCGACATCTTGAGGACGTCACGCATGATGAATTCCTGGACTTCGGCCACATGAATACGTTCGCTGCCGCCGCCAATCTCGACGCCGTTGAGGACGAGGTCGTATGCCGCGCTGCGGGCTTGCAACGGGTCCGTGAAGAGGGCCGCGAGATCGCCGTCGGACAGCGGCGCCGTGAACGGATGGTGCGCTGCTGAGATGCCCGCTGCGCCGCCTTGGCCTGGCTCGCCTTCCTCGACGGGCTTGAACATGGGGAACTCGGTCACCCATACAAACTGCAGAGAGTTGGGCTCGCCTAATCGGGGCTTGGCCATGAGTCCTTCTTCGACCAGGGCTTTCCATAGTGCGTTGCGGACGTCTCCGATCTTGGTCGAGCCTAGACAGTACTGACCCTGGGGCTTCTCCCGCGCCTGAAAGACGACCAGATCACCATCGCTGACTTGCTTGCCTTCGGCGCAAAGCTGGTCGAGTAGGCTTTCGTACTCGAAACCCAGTGATGAGAAGCCGCACAACGGCTGGCTAGAGTCGCGGATGAGTACTTGCGGTTTCCCATCGGGATTGTTTGCCAGTGCTGGCGGTAAGTTGTCCATAAAGCGGATGACAAACTGGCGGGCTTGCGATGGGGAGCAATTCTGGAGAGGAAAGGTGAAGGCTTCGACGAGGGGATCAGAGAGGTGAGTGATCATGCCAACGAAATTGCGAAAGGGTTCGGTGTCTTGTATAGCATGGATCTTTTTGGCTGGTCAGTTTGCTCTTTGGTCTCCTTGTCTCTCTTTTCTTTCCTCTTCTTCTTTTCTTTTTCTCTTTTTTATGCAAGATTTAGGACCGCATTGCGCTGGAACAAATTGCCATACTTACCCGGTTGGGAATCCGCAGATCTGGCTTGTCAGATCCATACGCTGCGATGCTTTCCGCAAAGGTCAAGGAAGTAAATGTATGGGCAGGTGACTCGTCTGTTGTGGCCGCAACATGGCCCTCGTTGGGTATCGCAGCTATGTTGGGAATCCTCTCCCCACGGACATCTTGGTAGGTCCTCGACGGCTGCAGTTGCGACAAAGCTGTCAAAATGATATCCTTGACGTCCTGCTGCACCCTACTGGCTCCTGCAAAGGCCCATTCCATGTCAAGCTAATGCAGTGTTCTTATTAGCACAGCAAACAGCAAGCTTGCCGAAACGGCACGTCCAACAACCGCAGCACTCACCTGGGAGAATTCAGGCTGTCTATCTGTTCTCAAGTCCTCGTCCCTGTAGCACCGCGCCCATTGCATATACCGACTAATACCTCCTGCCATGAGCACTTGCTTGTACTGCTGGGGGCTCTGACTCAATGCGTATGCGGTGCCTCGCTGCCTTGTGGGGACCAAGAATTCACGCGCCCCTTCTGACGTGGATTTGAACAGAGTCGGTGTTTCGATATCAATGAATCCCATTTCCAGCAGACGTTGGTTCAACTGTCCCTTGAGCCATGATCGGAATCGGAGACGGGCGTTCAGCTCTGGATGAAATCGGATCTGGAGATGTCGCTTCGTCTGAGGGAACTGTACATCCGAGGTGACTATGAGATCCTTTGGAACGCTGTTCAGAGCTTGAATTTTCTGCAGGTACAGCGTTCGCTTGGTTGTGGTCGAGGTCTCGCCGGATGCCTCTCCTCCAGTTGGCGGTTGCGGCGGCTCTGCTTGCGCCTGGACAATGACGGGCGCAAACGCGGGTATTTGTCGAAATTGCGAGTGTAGGTCTGGTTGGTCATCGGCGCGAGAACACAGTTGAACGACTTCCCCAGATGCTGTCGTGAGGTCTGCAAAGGAGAGCTGCTTGCCAACATTGCGCCGCTTGCCAATAAACCCCGTCAAAACATGGTCAGACTGGGTTTGCGTCAACGAATCGGGGCTACGAACTATCACGGGGTGTTAAAAATGATGAAGAGGCAGATATAGTATCTCGAGAAGAAAAGACAGAGAAACCTAGAAGAATGAAATAAGAAAAGTAAAAACATACATTAAGTATTGTCTTTTTTCTTTTTCTTTTTTTTATAAAAAAAACAACCCCCCCCCCCCCCGCGGAAAAAAAAAGAAAAATAGCAAGAAATAATTTTAAAAAAAAGATAAGAAAATCTTACATTTATTCCAGATATCCAATAGCTCTCTCTGCTTGGGATGCGATTGCGCCTGTGCTTCAGCTACGCGACTCTGAGTTGTGTATGCCCTCGAGACCGCGCTACAGGTTTGCAAAGACGAACGAAGCTGCGCCTTGGTTCCTTGGCGCATTGCGAGCCAACAGCGACCTAGCTGGGACATGGCTTCGAGAGTCGAGGCTTCACGATGGGTGCGAATTTCACCACTCGAATTGATGTGCTTTCATGGCAAGCTGGCAAAGCAAGCTTGTGCTTGTGCTTGTGCTTGTGCTTGTCTGCTGGCTGGATCTCGTGCTTCCAGTCTCTTCATGTTGTCACGTCACGACCCCATGCCATGGTCCAGTCTGGTCCTGCCACCTGGTCCTGGTCTGGGCGGCGCTGCGTCGGTTCTGCCAGCCGCTGCCGCCCGACAAGCAGGGGTCCACCTGGCACTGACCCACACGCCGTCTGTTTAAATTTGAGCGCAGCCCATTGCAGACTTTTTTCTCTTCTCTCCTTCTCTTCATGACCCTTCCATTCAAATAAGTGTACGTGTACGAATATCCCTGACCATCGCATTCGCGAACCACCACTGACCTCTTTTCGCACAGATGATGACGACTGCGTGTATAATATGATGCAGATGCCGTTCTTCCGATCCTTCGAACTCTCCCTTCGGGGCTTAAGTGGTTTGCTGGTGAGGCAAGAATCGGTATTTTGAAATAGGCGTTTGACACACCGACCTTGTTACTGTATCGGACGCGATGACAAAAAGCTCTGATTTATTACGAATGGAAGGGAGAAACTCTTTTGGCCGTTTCTGGGGGGGTCAAGTCACTGTCTAAAACGACGTTCTTGAATGAGGGTGAAGATGTCTGCGATGCCTTGGGTATGTGATACACGCGTAGTGCGCGCTGCAACTCTGCCTCGCTCCGCCTTTCGCATTCGAGGGGCTGTTTCCCATGCTTCATTTTTGCGATTGAATTGTAGCGATCAACACTCAGTAGTTCTGCGGTGTTGTGTCCAATGTCATGAATATGGCCGTCTCGGTAGCCTACTCTTATTTCTTTCTCCAGAAGAATAGACTCTCTTTCCCGCGCGTCTCGAGCTATTTCAAACGTTGTGCATCACTTGATCTCCCGTCATGCTCGGCCAACCTTGCTGGGTGGGTTGGGCAAGGCTTGCTGCATGACTTGTGTGATTCTCCACGCAGGACCAGCCGGGCGTTGCATTATTTTATAGTTCAAACAGGTGGACACCTGCTACTAGACAGAATTTCCATTCTATTTTATGCACAAGTTCGCGTTGCCTTGATGTCGTTGGATTTTATGCACAGCCTCCGCCTACGTTTCAGTAGGTTGAAAGCTTTTGCTAGAAGAAAAAAAAAAGCACACATGCACACCAGGAGAATCTGCATTCCTAGTTCTGAAAGGAGAGAGACGCTTTGAAAACAGTCAAAGCTACCAGCTTCATTGCCGCTCGACGTGATCGTCATGCGATGCCCTCGTGCATAGCCCTTTCATGTAGTAGCACCAATAGCGTGGTTGCTGCGCCAATCGTTTTCAACTCCTCTGCCCAGGCATCGTATTCCGACCTGAATGTCAATAATCAAGTCACACGGAGCCCAGAAGCTGCCAGCCAGGACATTTTACGCGCCATGGACATGGTCCAATTGGTTCTCTTGAGTCTTTGGTCGTGCTTCCCGGAGTTCCGTGTTTTTTCGTACCAGACATGACGAGGTTCGGCAGATCGGGCCCCCATGACGCCCCACCAATGATCTCACGGCTCCAACGTCCCAGTTCGCTGCCCGACACCTCTCTTTCGTCTGGCTCGTCCGGCTCGTCCATCAACAGCCTTCTCCTTCCATCACTTTCTTGTTTCCTTTTCGCCATAGAGCGTCTTCTGCACCTGCTGCCAGAATCCGGTGTCGCGGTGCAGTTTGCCAGGTCAATCCGTCTCGCATCATGTCTAGCTCGTTCGAGAAGTCCGTGAAGGGCGCTACCAAGATCAAGGTACGAGCCGTCGGCGTCGGCGTGCGACTGCAAGTGTCTTCTCTGCCGCCTTTCTATGCCGGACAAAAGTTGTTGGTGCTCGATCTCAGCTGACCATTCCTTGTTCTCCCTCTACAGAATGCACCGCCCAAGACGAAATACATTGAGCATATTCTTATCGCGACGCACTCGGGTGACGCGGGCGTCGCCGAGGTCTTTCGCTCGCTACAATACCGAATACACGACTCCACATGGACCGTCGTTCTCAAGAGCTTGCTCACGACTCACCTCATGATACGGGAAGGCTCGCCGGATGTCACACTCGCCTACCTTTCCAAGCACCGAAACGTCTTTAGTGTTGGGCACTTTGCCGATGGTTCGTCTCCTATCCTCAACAGCCATCATTTGCAACAAAGCTGACCTTTTTGTTTTTCCTTTTTCCTCCCTTTTCCCCCCCTTCTATCCTTCAGCACAAACCCAGGGCCGGAACATTCGCCATTATGCAAACTACTTGTCAGAACGAGCGCGCGCCTACCGTGACACAAAGACGGATTGGGTTCGCACTAACGAAGCAAGACTGGAGAAGTTGACTGTGGAGAAAGGCCTTCTGAGAGAGACGGAATGCGTTCAGAACCAGTTGTCGGCTCTGGTCAAATGCGATGTGAGTGTCAAAATACTTGTCTAATTGCAACATGGCGCCCTTGTTGGCTGACACTCTTGGACATGTTAGGTTTTGGACAACGAACCAGAGAATGAAATTACCATTGCCATATTCCGGTTGTTGGTCCTGGACTTGTTGGCGCTATTTCAAGTTCTCAACCAAGGTCTCATTAACATCTTAGGTTCGTCGGGCCGCTTGTACAGTATTTGTATCATGCTTTTCGTGGACTGCGACCTTTGACTCACCCACGTATGGAACAGGTCACTTCTTTGAAATGTCCAAGACGGATGCTGAGAGGGCGCTCGAGATTTACCGCACCTTTACTAGGCAAACCGATCTCGTCGTTCAATATCTCAGCTCAGCCCGTCTACATGAACACTACACTCGTGTTGAGGTGCCCAAGCTCAAACACGCGCCTGTCAACCTGGGCCGCCAACTCGAGGAATACCTCAACGACGCCGACTTTGAAATCCATAGACGACAATATCTGGCCGAGCAGGATGCGAAAAAGAATGGCGGGTCCAGGACGACGACCAAGGTAGAGTTTGCTAAGTCGCCCACCAAACCGTCATCCTCTGCCTCGAACAGCAATAATCCGTTCCCATCAGTGCCAGAGGCCAACAAGGGACCGAAGCCGCAAGCGAACAAGGGACCTGATCCTGATCTCATTGACTTCTTCGACTCCATAGAGAAGAATCAGACAACCATGCAGGTCAACGCGCAGTCGATGGGGATGCCTGGCAACGCTGCGCCTTTCCAGCCTCAGCAAACGGGCATGCCGATGGCGCAGCAGCAGACTGGGTTCGTGCCCAACGACATGTTCCAGCAGCAACAGCAGCAGCAGCAGCAACAACAACAACAACAACAAAATATGGGCGGGTTCATCTCCCCGCCGGCGCCGCAACAACTGCAACCCAACTTTACCGGAGCCGGATTCGGGGGTTTCACGCCACAACCTAGCTTTCAACCCGGCGCTCTTGGCTCGATCCCGCAAAACTCGCAAGCTGTTTTCCAGAATCAGAACCAGGCTCACCAGCTGCAGCCATCACCGATGCAGATGGGTCAGCCCAATGCTCTGGTATCGACTCCAACCGGGACCAATCCGTTCCGGCAATCCATGATGATGCAGCAAACTGGCATGCAGGCCAACCCATCGCCCTATTCATCGCCAGTATCGGCACCACACCTCAATCGGCAGTCGACCAATCCATTTGCTCGCTCCCCGCCACAGAACTCGAGCACTTTCAAGCCCACGACGACTCTCCAGGTACAACCCACAGGCACGAATCCGTTTGCCAAAAACACTGTCCAGCAGCAGCCCGCCCAGACGAATCAACAACAGCAACAGAACCCGGCATCGTTGGTCCCCCAGCCAACCGGTTCAACGAATCCCTTTCGCCAGAGTGCATTCGTCAACCACAACACCGGCATGGGATGGCAGCACAATCAGGGTACCATTGGCGGCGGCTTGGACCAACTCCCTACCGTTCAAGTGTTTCCAAGACCAGCCCAGCAGACGCCCTGGCAACAGTAAAGTGGAAATCTATAAGAACATCATTGTTCTTTTCACAAAATTACAACTAAAAGAAGGAAGCAGAGAAGGATCAGTATTCAAACAGCCATTACAAAGAATGGATACATCTGGAGTATTACAGTATCGCATCAGCGAGGCGTTGCTTGGTTAAACAAAAGAATGGGACGAACCCGAGGAAGGAAGACGCAGGGGGAACTTGGAGAGCAGGATAGTTTTTTTTTCTCCCTTTTCCTTTTTTTTTCGCTGTCTTCCATTTCTCTCCTTTGCATATTTTCCCTTCCCTCTTTCCTTTTCGCTGCTTTCTTTCCTCGTTTTTCTCATTTTTTATTCTGCAGAGACATGTATTAGGTTTTCAATCGAAGCTGGATACGGATACGGAGCTGTATGGGGCTCACGATTAGCGTGTTGGGAATATGCGGTGTTTATACTATAGTATATTATATTTATTTTACTTTAATTTTTGTTCTTTTTTCATAATGTTTCATTTCGATGGATGTTTGCTTTTTGAATCGTAGAATGTCGCCTGATCGCGACTTGGGGGTTAGAGAATGCCTTATCGTGTGAGTGTGAGTGTATGCGAGTCTATGCGTTTGAAAGCAAATTTCAAGGCGCAGTGTGCGTGGTATTCTACTCCATCCCGCTCTCATCACCACGTGGCATCCCACCATAGCCCTTGCACTAATATCACCTGGTTGTGACATTTCCATCTAAACACTCCAGCGCAAGCACATCCACCATGAATGTACCGTTAGTCTATGCCGTTCGGCAGCCAGCCCGTGAATCCATTCCGGGGGGATGCTCCTCGTGTGCCGAGTCCCAACAGACGCCAAACGATCCCTATATGCGGTTTGAAAGGGGAAGAAGGGAAACAAAATACAACAAGAGAAAAAGTACAAAAGGAAGTTAGAATGAAAATGGATTAGAAAATGGGATTAGAAAAAGAAGTAAAAAAAAAAAATAGGTATAAAGGTATAAAGGTATAAAGAGTTATGAAAGAGGTATTTCGAAAAAGTAAAAACAGAAGCAAGAAAAAATGTGTAGCAAACCCTTCAAAATACATTATCCGTGGCAGTCGCGGCGGCATCTCTCGCCGCCGCGGTACCCACGTCTCTTTCGGTTTTTTCGTCGGCAACCGAGATGCCGATTCCGGCAAAGGCCTCGTACAGCGCTCTCGAGATGTACTCCTCGGGGCTGTAACCACCAGCCAGGTACTCGTTCTTGGACCTCGTCACGTCCACCCATTCGCTATGGTATTCGCGCAACGCGTCCGCCGAGAGATCCACCCTCTCAAAAGCAAGTTGCAGGCCCCCAAACGGATCGTACGGCATGTCATCGTCTCCCACGCCGCGCGTCTTCTTCCTCAGCCCGCGAATCATGAGGCTGCTGCTGCCGGTCGTGGCCGCCGACATGGCGTCCCGTGCCGACGTCCGCTTCTGCTGGCCCCTCTTCTTCAGCATGATCTTGTCAATGGCCTCACCGGCACGGCCGACGTCGGCGTTCTGCAACGAATCGAGTATCTCCTCGCGGGTGCGCGCCGCGGAGGCCTTTTCCTCCGCCTCCTCCATCTGATCCTGCTGTCGCCGCTGCCGCGCAGCCTCTTGTTCCTGTGCCATGCGTCGCTGTCGCGCGTCGTCCGTCTCGCGGGCCAGTCTCTTGTTGCGCTCAATGTCGGCCTTGTGCCTCGTCTCCCACTCTACAAGCTGCGCTTCAGCCTTGCTCTTGGCGGCGGCGGTGCCGTCGACGAGGTCGCTCGCCAGACACTCCACCATGTATAGGTACTCGTTGTAGTCGTCGAGGGTCTCAAAGTCCCCCTCCACCTTGTTGAAGACCTGCGCGACACGGCGTCGGATATCCACCTCCCTCTCCACGGACAGGTCTGCAAAGAAGGCGGTTTTGAACCCCCGCAGACGGAGCGTCTTGTGGCATGTTGCGTAGGGACACTGGTTCGGTCCGTCCTTGAAGATGCGTTCCACGCACGTCTTGCACATGCGGTGGTAGCACTCCGGGTTGATGAGGAACTCCATGTCCCTGTTGAAGTAGCGCGTGGTTTTGCAGACGGGGCACGTCTCGTCTTGGTCGGGCGGCGCGGGCGCCGAGTGTAGAGAGGTGCTGACGCCGTTGCGTGACATTGTTTTTTTTTTGTCGTCCTTCTTAATGATTGTGTTCTCTCCCTTTTGGTTTTTTGTCTTTTCTTTTCTTTTGTTTGTTTTCTTTCTTTTTTTCGGAGGAGCGAAAGAGGAAAACCGAATGGAGAGGTCGCGAGAGGAGACAGATGAAGAGTTGACGTAGGCGTCCCGTGCTCAGATGGCCTGGCCTGGTTTGTTTCTAATTATAGGGAGAAGTTGCGACTGGAAGCGCGCGCTCTGCTAGCTAGCAGCCTGAGCTTGAGCCGTGTCAGCCCCATCCATTGGCTGGTTGCCCCGCCCCTGTCCATATCAACCTGGAAGTTGAGGAGTTGACTTCCAAGTTCCAAACGGTTCTTTTGCGCCTTCGCATCTCACCCCGCTTCCATCAACATTGCGTTTCCCTTACTACCATCAAAACACGCAACTTTCAAAAGGAAGAGAGAGAAGAAGAAGAAAAAGAACCATGGCTGACGTCAAAGGTACGTGAATGCTATCCTCCCATTCGTAGTCATTATGCTCCAGCACAAAGTCTACAACGTGTAAATCCCCTCAACAACCCACAGGCCACAGCTGACCAGCTTCGTCTGCCCAGACCCTTCGCCTGCCGAAGAGGCGGCGGCTCGCGCCAAAGAGGCGGCCGAGCAGGAGGCTCTGCCCTACAAATGGCAGCAACATTCCATTGCTGAGGTGAACATCACATTCACCGTTCCGGGAAACATGAAATCAAAGGATCTCGTCATCGACATCAAGAAGAAGAGCTTGTCTGCGGGTATCAAGGGTCAAGACCCGGTCATTAAGGTACAGAAAAGCACAGCATAATCCTTTTCCCACCCCAAAAGTCATTCGCATATATGTTTCCATACTTCTGTTCTGTCACGCGTCCGACATGACTCAGGAATGCTCTTCTCTCACCAACTCCAAATGCTATGTCCTTTGGAAGCTGACCAAGAACGTTGAAAATAAATAAAATAGGGCGATCTTCCTCACCCAATCCACGTCGATGAATCAACATGGACCCTGGCGACGAACCCCGACGGCACAAAGACTGTCGAGATCCACCTTGACAAGGTGAACAAGATGGAGTGGTGGGCACATGTCGTCACCTCGGCTCCCACAATCGATGTTACAAAGATCCAGCCCGAATCGTCGAAGCTCTCTGATTTGGATGGCGAAACGAGAGGCATGGTTGAAAAGATGATGTTTGACCAGAGACAGAAGGAGAAGGGGCTGCCTTCCTCGGACGAGCAGAAAAAGATGGACATCTTGAAGAAGTTTCAGGAACAACACCCCGAGATGGATTTTAGCAAGGCTAAGATCCAATAAGCAGATCGTATACGGGGAGGGAGATAAGAAGACGCTCGACTGAAGGGGGCTGATCTTGACGAAAGAACGCGACAAAGGAAGGGGAAAAAGCATCATGGTATTGATTCAAGAGCATTTGCCGCTCGTTCCAAAAATGCATTAAAATCTCGGATTTGTTGGAGAAGACCACCGGTGGAACTCGTCGAGCTAACCTGATCCGAAACCTGAGCCAGAGCGAGGTCGAGGTTGCCCAGTTCAGCAGTCCTTTCGTCGGCTTGGGATAGCTCGGGTGCTTCTCTACCTTGCGCAACCGCGAGGTCAATGTCATGCATGAGAGCCGAGGCATTGAGACGGGCCTATTCACCCCTTGGACGTTAGCAATGAAAGTAAACGAAGAAACAGAAAAAGGAAAAAAAAAAAAAAAAAAAACCAAATTACTATTTTTAAAAGCCCTTGTACAAGATACCATTGTTTGTTACTTACCATTGATTCCGTACTATCAGATTCGTGCTTGATGCGAATCGCATCCACCCGCAGCGCCACCTGCGCTCTCTCGCCTTTTAGTCTGATAATCTCATCGCGAAGCGCCAGCTTCTCCTTTTGCACGTGTCGTAGACGTCGTCGAAGTGAATGCCAATGATTTAGATGAATTGCCTAGATAATTTTCCATACAAGTAGTTAGGGCCTATGGGCTCGGTTTTGAGGTTTGAACGTGAAACTGAAATGGGGAATGGAAGAGATGGAGAAAAAAATTGGGGGACATGAAAATAGTAGAAGAAAGGAAGAAAAAGAGCCACCCACATGCTGTAGTAATCGAGAGCCAAGTTCCTCTCGATAGGCGTCAATCGCTCTTATTTTAATCCGACATTGCTTCTTCGTATCCACATCGTCCGTCTGCGCCGCGCGCTGTTTCAGCTGATCCACCGCAGAAGACATGACCTCGTCGCACAGCTGGGCAAAGACGTCCACGACGGTTTCTCCCGCCCTGTTCGCGTAGGGGATTTCCTGCTGCAGGTCGTCATCCTCGTCGCGCTGGAAATTGTTGACGAAGCGCTGGACGGTGATTTCGGCGGCCCTGTCATCATTTTGCTCGCTGCTCGAGCTGTGGCGTCTGCTTTTGGAGGATCGCGATTGTTGGCTGTGCTGTCGGGATCGTTTGGCTGGTTGCCTTTGCGAGGGGCTCTGGCGTTTTCGCGGGTAGGAGGATATTTGAGAGGTGCTGTTGAGTTCGCTGTCGTCGTCGTCGTCGTCTGTACCTAGTTCGGCGGATGTGATGGTGGTGTTGCTCGGCCGGGGACGTTTCTGGCCAATCTTGGTGGCAGCTTCTCTGGCGGGCACTTTGACTGCTTCTTCGTCGGACACTTCTTCTTCTTCTTCTTCTTCGGTGACTTGTTCCAGCGAGGGTGACCGTCGTTGTGGCGGGTTGATATGGTTTGCTGGGGCCCTCGTTTGTATCGGTGGCGCTCTCTCTTCGCGTACGGGAAGGGTCGGAGGCCGTGATAGGCCGGTTGGTCTTGCCGGTGGCTGGGTTGGTCTGTCGGATGGACGAGGTCGTCGCGCGGAGGGCGACGAAGATGACGCAGCTTCAGGTGTCGAGCTAGACGATATTGTCGCCCTACGCGGGATAGGTTCTGCTAAGTTATCCGCGGCGATGCGTCGTCGGTGTCCGCTCCCAGGCTTATGTGCCGGACTCTCGGTGATTTCCTCAGTTATGGTCGTAGGAATGCGGGGTCTTGCAGACGTGGGCACGTTGGACGGGAGTGCGAGAGCCTCCAACTCGTCTGGCCGGTTTGCCTGCGCTCCAGTCGCTTCGCTTTGTACCGGCTCTGCACTCGACCTTGCGACGCTCGAACTGAGTGGTCTGACGAACTGATTCTCTGCCCGGGAAGAGTTTCCTGCCGGGCCAGCATCGCTCACACTTGCGTTCGGGCTCGGGCTCGGGCCTTGGGGCGTACGGTCCGCGACGAGAGATTGTGATTGTCGGCCGGGCTGCGCAGTCACGGCGGGAGAACTGGAGCTTTGAGCAGGCACACCGGCGAGGTCGAAACTGAACGAGATGTCGTCGCCCACGTTCACGCGCCTGACAAAACATGTGTCAGATTGGACAAGACGGGCATCGGCGGGAAAATGATGGATATACGTACTGCGCGCCTCGGAGCCGTTGATTAAGGCGGTCCTCGCGACCTTCCCTGCCTGGTTTTTCCATTAAATTTCAAGTTTCATCAGCAATCGACCGGCTTTTGGACAAGTCGGGAGGAGGGGTACCTGTGGCCATTGCAAAGAACTAATGTCGCGGGTAGTCACATGTGAGATTCATGATTCGAGAATTTGCATCCCAGTCGTTGGCTTGGGTTGTGTATGATTCAACTTGGCGCTTGACGGTGGCCGCCGCTCGGCAGACGCGAAGGGGACGCGTCGAGCAGAGTGACGTCGCGGACGAGCATCTTTTTGCCAGCGCGGAAAAGTACCAGACCAGCACGCATTGTGCTCCCCCGCGGCGCCGCGGCGCCTCTATTGTGCGGGAGCCACCAACAAGCCCGACGTGCCAGACCCGAGCCCCACATCGAGTTCTGGACTGCACATGACATATGCATGTCTTTATTTGCACTCAACTTTCCGGCAATTCATTTCGAGAGCTAGGTTTTTTTTTTTTTTTTTTTTTTGTGTCTTACCTGTTTTCTCAGTTTTGATTCTTCAGGCCCGAGCTGAAGCACAGTTGCTACAAAATTGTCCCGCTGGCAAGGCGGGCCGGCACAATTCGCGGCAACCAGGCGGCACGGACGGGAGGAGCTTTGTCCAATCAGATGACGCAACTTGGCTTGGCAACCTGTCGAGGCTCGCCATTCCGTCCACGCTCTGCCGCTCAGACCGACTCGGCGACTCCAACCCGCCAACCTCATCCTGAGTCGAGCGAGCATCAGCTGTCTCCTTCTCATCACTGTCGTCTCGCCTTGCCATCTATCCTTGTTCTTCCTCTGCTTCCTCTGTCAAGAAGCTACGAGTCGCCGAGCCTGGTTGCTCGAGGCTGCAGTCATGGTTTCATTCAACGTAAGTTTGGCCAGTCACCCTTGCTCCGGCGATTCCACGCAACATCATCGTCAGCAACAATTCAACGTCAACATCGTCATCAAATCCCCGTGGTTCATCCTGTCGCTTTGGCGGAGGCAGTCATGTGAACGCGGGACCTTGCTCTGGGATTCGGCCGTTTGTTCTAACGTGGTGCCTCTAGATCTTCCGCATTCTGGGAGACTTGTCACACCTCGCATCCAAGGGGATCCTCATCCTATCGATTCACCGAAATCGCAGCGCCGAAGGTGTTTCCCTCATCACCCAAGGGCTGTACGCACTTGTATTCTGCACACGGTATCTCGACATCTTCTCCACAAGGATACTATGGAACCTGCTGTTCAAGATTGTCTACATCTTGTCCTCCTTCTACACCATTGGCATCATGCAGTGGGTGTTTCCGCGCTCGAGAGAGCGAGAGTTGTCGTGGAAGATGGGCGCAGGCGTATTGACCGTCGCCGCGGTCTTGTCGCCCTTTTTGATGCTGATTCTCGAGTCAAAATGGGGGTTTCGAACGGTTCGTACAATCGCACACAATGCGCCAATGTTCTCTTTTCATGACAGGGGCCAAATCATTACTGACATGGGTCGCGCACGACTTTCAGTTGATGTGGGTGTTCTCAGAGGTCCTTGAAGCAGGCTGTGTCCTCCCTCAGCTTCTACTCCTCCGGCAAACCACGGTGCCAACAGTCATCAACTCCTTTTACCTTGTCGCGCTCGGCTCCTACCGAGCGCTCTACATCCTCAACTGGTTCGTCCGAGAATTGGAGGTGGACGAGAAAAACCCAGATGCCGTGGCCGTCATTTTTGGCCTCGTCCAAACAGCTCTCTACGTCGACTTTGCCTGGGTGTACTACACCCGACAACGCGTCAAGCTGCGCGGCGGCGGTATTGTGGACGCCGATGACTTGCGCCGTGGCTGGCTCCTAAGCCGCATTTTCGGCAAGGGATTCGAATCCCACGACGACGACGAGGAAAGCGCTCCGGCTCTAGGTGGCCCCGGCCACGAATCTCGACGATCCGCTCGACCTGGCTGGGGTGCCCGTGGCATATCTGTCAGCGCTGATGAGGATGTTTTTGACCAGGAACGTCATCGCGATGAGGATGGCTTGGAGGAAAGAGTTGATCCTGATGCCAAAATGCAAGATCCGGATGAGCTCGCCAAGGCGCTCGTTGACGACGACGACGAAGACGAAGGCATCTCCGCCACTGCATCTTCGTCATCGAAGCTTGCAAAAGGAGCAAGCGTTCCGAACGGAATCCGAAGCGGTGACGAGTGGAGGGATTAAGGCATTCGATGACAGACAGGATACGTACGCACGGGCATTTTTCGAAAACACAACGGGCAACAAGAGATGGTGGGAATTTCTGCAACATGTTCTTTTCTTCTTAACTTTTTCTTCTCCCCCCCCCCCCCCCTAACTTTTTCTCTCTTCTTTATGTATTTCTTTCTTTTCTTTTTTCTTTTCTTTTCTTTTTCTTTTTGTTTCTTCCCTACTTTTGACCTCTCTCTCTCTC
>AFRA01000532.1:0-23804 GCA_000223055.1 Claviceps fusiformis PRL 1980
AAGTTAAAATTAATATAATAATAATTTATATTTATATTATTAATAGCTTTAACTTAAAAATACTTACTATATAATATATAGCTTTTAAATATTTAAATTATTTAAAGTATTATTATATATAGTATAAAATTATATTATATTTTTATTATTATTAATTATAAAGTATAAAATATAATTAAAGTATTTATTTTAGAATAAACTAAATATTTAAAAATAATAATTAATATTTTTAAAGCTATATTATACACTTTATTTGAAATTAAAATAACTATAGCTTTAATTAACCTTTACTTTAATTATTACTTACTATACTTTTATTAATAAATAAAAGCTAATAAAATAGCTAAATAAATTTATAGTATATATATTATAATAATAGCTTACTTTAAATACTAATTAATTTACTAAATATATAGCTATTTATTATATTAAAATAATTATTTAAATTATAAATTATTTTTAAATTAATTTTATAATTACTTTATAAAATTATTATTAATTAAAGTATTTACTTTAAAATAAAAGAATTATTAATATTTAAAAAAAGTTATTATATAATTATATTAATTATATATTAATTATATAATAATTGTTGGGAATAACTCATAAAGGGAAAACAGATACTAAAATGCATGCATAACAAAAAACAACGTAAAAAGGGTCTATTATTAATGATTCTTCTAAGCTAGGAGCTAAGCTTATAAAGTGAGAAAAAGGTGGTGTTATAGCTACGCGTGTGGTTAGCAGTGTAGCTAATTAGACTGCGTATATTATAATAGCAGACCTACCTAGTTACCTATATACGCTATACCTAGTGTTTTGCCTATACTAAGGTTTTACTATTAAGAGTAATTTTAATACTAAGGAATTCTTTTTTTTTATAAAAGGAATTATTTAAAGAGTAGCTAAAAAAATAAATAAAAAATCTTAATTAAAGGAAGTATTATTAAATAAATCCTAATTATAAAATATAAAGATATAATTAGTTATAGTTAGGGATCCTATAGATTATAGTTATTATTATTACTTTTATATAGCTTATATATACTTTACCTACCCTTTAATTTAAATATTAGCTTTATTAGTATTAATAAAGGTTTTTAATACTTTATTAAGTAAAGCTTTTATTATAGTATTTATAATATTATTATTTCTATTCATTTAGTAGATTTTTATAAGTTTATAGTATTTATATAATTATTAAAGGGCTATAATATTAATTATTAAGTGTTTTTTCTTAATTACACCTAGCTTTATAAAGTATTTATATAATAATAATAAGTTAGTATAAATTATTATTAAAATCTATAAGAATTTAAGGCATTCTATAAAGGTATTTAAAATTATACTAATGTTGAAAATAACAGGGTTATTTATAGGGGATTCCTCACTATTAGTGCTATAATTATAGCGCTGATAGAAGCACTTTATAGGGGGCTTTGTAAGCCAGTGCAAGCCGGCAAGCATGCGCGCGCGCGGGTGGCATAACCACGGAATTCCGACCGAAGGTTACGTGTGCGTGGGCTCGCAGCTGTGAGGTCCCTACAAATCCTTACTTTTTGACCTTTTCTGCCTATTCTGACAGTTATGCAGTTGGACTAATAGCTATAAGGTAGGCCTAGTCTTTAGGTTAGATTTATAAGGCAACTAGTAAAGATATAAAGAAACGGATTAAAGAATGTAACTAAGCTAGCTAATAGCTACTTAGTTAGGGAAGGTAGTTACCCTATAATGTATATTTTTTACTGTTTTTCTTAATAAGGAGAAATTATAAAAAGTCTTAGAACTAGATTCTTTATTGCTAAATTCTAGGCTTTCTTTCTATATAAATATCTAAAAATTAGTTTTTTAGTGTTATATATTGATTTTTATTAAGTTAACTAATTGTAAGTACGTTAGTAGCTAATTTATATAGCAATAAGTTTATTTTTTTGTTTTCCTATATAAATAAATTTTATAGAAAATAGAAAGTGGCTTATAAAGCCTAGCTAGTGACTAGGATTCACTAATAAGGTTAGTAGGTATATAAGAGAAGGAAGTAAAAAACCCCCTTATAGCTGCCGACTATACAGACCGTTAGAATCACTCTTGCTAGCTACATATACCTATAAAGTTAGAGATTAGATATAATTTTTATTGGATATTATTATTATAAATTCTTCAGCGAATTAAATAGTGCTAAAAGCAACGTAAAAGCTTCCATTTTACGTGAGATATAGTGGACTGCAGCTTGCTGCAGTGCTCTGCTCTGTAGAGCAGTGGATCTGTACGTGCACGCTCACTAAGCCCACTACCTTAGTAAGCTGTGCTCTATAGCACCCACCTCCATTATTTCTAATAACTAATAATATAGGCTATATTAATACCTTAAACTATTCTATATAGCTTAAAAGTAAGTATACTTTTTATAACTCTTTTACTTTTAATAAAGCTATATATAATAATATTTCTATAAAGCTTAGATTTAACATTTTTATTACTTTTAATTTTATTACTAATAATAATTATAAAGCCTATTTAAAAGCTAAGGTCTTTATTATTTATAAAAAACCTATTAATAAATATATAAAGTATTATTATTAATAAATTTATTATAAAATACTTTAGTTTATAGTTAGTATTATTAATTTATTATTAAATTCTTTTATTAAGCTTATTCATATTAATTTAATTAGGTTTTTAAATTTAAGTTATTATAAAAAGATTATAAGCTACCTTAAGTAAGTATATTATTTAAATATATACTTCTTAAGTATACTCTTTAATATATCTTTATTTTATAATAAAGTTATTAACTTTTATAGTTTTAAGGTTATTACTTTGATCTTTTTAGGTTAATATAACTATATTATTATTATTATTAATTAAAATATAATTATTAAAAATAAAGAAACTTTTTAAAGTTAGTTTTTATTTAAGCTTTACCATAAAGCTTGCCTTTTAAAGCTTAATCTTTTCTTTATTAAAAAAAGTAAGGTTATTAAGTCTAAATATATTATTAATTTATATATTAATTACTTTAAAGTAGTTAGTGTTACTTAAAGTAATAAGAAAGTATAGGTTATAGCTTAATATACTTATTTAAAGTTTTTCTTTATAATATTTTAAATAAATTACTTATTAATATATTCCAGCTTTTATAATTTTATATAATGATTTAATAACTTTTATTATTATATTTTTTAAATATAAATATTTAATTTACTTTAATAGCTTTATAAGTATTAACCTATTAAGATTAGTTTATAATTAAATATAAGCTTATATAATATTTTAAATTTAAAGAAAAATTTTCTTTAGTGCTAATAAGGGTATTAGTATTATAATTAATCTTTAGCTTACTCTTTAAATTATTAAAGATTATATAAGAATTAATACTTTTTTCTAATTACTATACCTTTAAATTATAAGCTTTAATTTTTTATATTATTAATTAGTTCCTTTTCCCTTAACTTTCTATACTATATAAGAGTAAAATAGGTATTAGTTTTTATACTTTTTTTAATTAAAAGTTATAAATTTAAATATACTTTTTATTAATAATATATTAACCTTAGCTTAATTTAACTTTTTAAAAGGTTTACTTTTTATAGTAATTTTACTTTATTTTTTAAGGTTTACTATACATTAAGTATTATTTCTGTGATGGATTCGAGCTGGAGGCTCGGATCCTTAGCGGAACAGGAGAGGAGCATGTAAGGAGCATGTAAGGTGACCTACCTCACTTAGAGGGCAAACCCTATAAGCATATATTATATATAAACTAAATATATAGTAGAGGGGGATAGTAACCTTTCCCTCTCTTTTATAGATAATAATACCTTTATTAACACTAGATTACAGTTACTATCTAGGCTAGTTTATAATAATTATTATTTATTATAACGCTACTTATAATATCTATCTTTATAAAAATAGCATAATAGATCCTTAGTATTATAAATAAATAGCCTAATTAAGCAATATATAGAACTTACATTACCTCTATAAAACTATTACTTTAATAGTAGCTTAGCTTAAAGAACTATACTACTATATAGCTATAATAAACTAGGCATTCTATATAGATACCCTTATATAGGCTAACTAGGTATAATCTAAGTGTAAGCTACTCCTAATAAGGAACCCTTATAATAGAAATAGGGCCTTATTTTAAGCTTAATAGAGCCTTATAGTATATAAGCTAGAGGCTAACTTAAACTTTATTAGTACTAACTATAATAAATAGTTCCTTATTTATTAGAATTTATTACTTAAGATTTAGATATAGGTAGCTCTATTCTTTAAGATAAGTAGTAATTACTAGTATATATTAAGCTATTTCCTTAAATACCTTAATACTATATTTATAAACCCTTATTAAAAGAAATATATAGTTATAAAGTTAAACTAGCTAAAATAATACCTAAATAAATAGTTTATAAATTTCTTTATTTATTTTAAATAAAAGTTATACCTTATAAAGGCAAGTACTTAAGTAAATATAATAAAACTTATTTAGCTTTAAGTTAGACTTAATAAGTAAATAAGGGATTACTATATAAGCTATAACATCCCCTACTCTAACTACTATATAGTAGTTATATAATACTATAGTATTACCTTAAATATTAACTTATACTAAATTAAAGAGTATATTAAGGCATATTATTATACTTTAACTAAATATAACTAAAATAGTAATATAGCTATAATAAGTATTAATTCTACTAGTTTTTTAGGCTCTAAGTAAGGTTATAAGTTCTTTAGTAAAAGTAGGTTAGGTATAAAACCTATAAACACTAAGGGTATAATCTAAGTAACCTAGGTTTTATAAAATATTATTAAGTACTATAAGGCTACCTACTAGTGTTTATATTATAGTAGTAATAGTTACCTTATTTAAAACTATATATAGCTTTCTACCTATTACTTAATAAAGGGTTTTAATATTAAAGCCCTAAATACCTTTAATAAAAAGGTACTAAGTAGTAATAATAACTCTAGTTTAAAAAAAGATAGCTTTACTATATAAGTTTTAATAGTAAAATATATATTAGTAGTATTAGTCTATACTATACCTATAATAGCATTAACTTAGATATTTATAAGGAGATAGAATATTATATAAAGAAGGCACTATTCCTTCTCTCTTTCTTATATAATAATTCTAAGTTTATTAATACCTAAGTAAATAGTAGTTATAATAGCTATACTACTATAAGTAAATATATAGTTTAAAGGCTAAGCCTTTAATACCTTATCTTAGCCTAACTATATATACTAACTACTACTATAATAGTTATATAGCGCAGTTATACTAACACCTCTTAATACCTAAGAATCACCTACTTTATTTAGTTTAGTACTAATTTAAATAGCTAATTATTCCCTATAGTAGCCTATATAATTCTAAGCTTTTTATAAGACTATATCTTAAGGGTGCTATAAATAGCCTAGAATAACATTATATTATATACTACTTAACGCCTCTTTATTATCTATACATAGGGTAGCCTAGAGATTTATACCTTAAATGCCTAAAGGGTAGCCTTACTGTTACGTGCTAGATGTCACACGTAAATAGGGGTACTCACACAAATAGGTGTGGTATGTTATGAAGTCATAAGAAGAAGGAACACTTAAGTTATAGGTAGGTAGTTAAGTGTATATATAGTTAAAGTTATTCTTCTCTAGCTATATATAGCAGAACCCTCCTTTTATAAGGTAGGTTCTACCCCTAGGAATAGACTATAATAGGTCCCCCCCTTTATAGAAGAAAATATAGCTTATTTTAAGCTATTTAAATAAAAAAAAAAAAAGAAAGAAAAGGAAAGGAAAAAGGTAGGCTTATAGTAGCCTACTTATAAAGTTAAGGAATTAGAAAGAAAAGAAATAAAGCTATATAGTTTATATATAGCTAAGTTATAGCTTAACCTATAAAAGTTATACTAATAAAGTAAGAGAATATAAGTAAGCAAAATTAATATAATATCCTATATTCCTTATAAAATCATTATACCCCCTAGGGTTTACCCTTAGTATACTGCTATATTCTATACTATTACTACTTATTTCTATTACTTATAGATATATTATTATTACTAGTAGCCTCCTCCTTACTAATAGCTTTATTAGCTATAGAGTTATTAATATTTATAGTATAGTTTTAGTATACTATTATAAAGTAAATATTACTAGCTAGAGTATATTAAACTATAGGGTTAACTAGGATTCTTTTAAAAATCTCCTATCCTTAATAGTTAGCTATAGTATTAAAGGTATAGATATTAAGGGTTATAACTATAGCCTTAGCTTCCTTTTAATACTAGGTAAAACCTACTTTATTATAGAAATATATTATACTAAAGTTAAGTTTCTACTTAGTTTTATTAGCACCTATACTATATTAATCCTTTTAAGTATTATTAATATATATATTATAGCCTATTTTATTAGCTAGCGTTTAAATATAGGTAGTAAATATTTAGATTCTCTCTATACTAATATAAAGAACCTTATAGTGTATATTAACTAAATATAAATAGTGCTTAATAAAGATATTAGCTTAGTCTCCTATTAGTTTATAATAAGTAATAGGAATATAGCTAGTATTAGTATAGTTATAGGCCTTAGTAAGATAAATAAAGAAATTAATAAACTATTAAGCTTAAGGGATTCTAAGAAGAATAATTCTATTATAAAGATTTATTATATTCTTAATGCTACTTTTAATATAAGCTTAAAGGTCTTACTTAATAAAAGTCTTATTAATATAAATAGTAATAGTTAAAGAAAGCTAAATAAAAGCATTTATACTTAGTTTTATAATATAGTAAGTAAAAGCTATATTTAGCTTTAATAGGCTACTGCTTACTAAAAGGTAGTGTAATCTATAGATCTTATAAAGTAGGAATATTCTATAAAAACCCCCTTTAATAAGGTCCCTAGTAGTTATAATATAGTATAATTTAAAGATAAAAGGTTTTCTTATTTATTATATACTACCTATAGTATTAGCACTATAGTAAGCCTTAAAATATATATTACTTAGTTTAGTAAAAAGGTTAAGTATCTCCTTATAATCTTAGTTAATCTCCCTTCTAGTTAAGAGGGTCTCCTAAGGTAAAGTTAATATTATATAGCTAGTTATAATAGTTTCTATATTTAAACTAAAGAAACTCTATATAGCTATATAGGGAAATAAAGGTTTTATATAAAAAAATAGCTACTAAAGGGATAGTAAAGAGTATAGCTAAGTGTAAGAGAAATACTAATAATAATAATAAAGAAAAGGGTAGAAGCAGCCTATAATAAGAAGGTAATAACATTATTAATTAAAAAGGGGTTATAAAGGGATTATAGTAAGGTAAGGTTTTTATGCTTAGTAGTATACCTAAGCATCTAGGCTATAGCCCTAGCTAAGCAAATAAAGAACTAAAATATTATAGTATTCTATAACCTAAGGTAGGCATTAGTATTAGTAATGCTTTCTACATAATAGAAACATAGTTTTTATAGCTTAAAGTTAAAAGCATCTATATATTTTATTTGCCTTAATATTAATTAATTATAGATAGAATCCTATAAAGATCCTACATTCCTAACTATAAAAGTTATAAAATTAAACTATCTTACTAAACTATTATATTTCCTACTAACTCTAGCCCCTTAAGGTAAAAAGCAATATAAAATATCTAAAATTACTTATACTTATATAACTATTAAAATTCCTATAGTAGAATACTATTAAAATAATAGTATAAAAAACAATAAAAATACTAGAATATCCTATTAAATAAATTACTAAAATCCCCCTTTTATAGTATAGTTATTAAACTACTTATATTAGCTAGCTAGTGCCTACTATATATAGAATACCTTAACTAGGGAGTTAGGGTGTTAACCCTATTACCCTTATTAAAATATATTATAGTAAATAACCTAGGGGTGCCTATAAGGGGCGCCGCTAAGGTCTTAACAGTTTATATCTTAGCTTTAATAGCTTTTACTTTAGTTTAAAGTAATTTTATAAAGGTTTTAATAGTAGAGATTAAGGCAGCTATAGCGGATTTATATTTCTTTAATATAATAAGGTAGAATTCTATATCCTTTATAGCCTTTACTATAGGTATAGATTTAATAGCCTCCTTAATTCTAGCATTAACTATCCTTAGGGTCTTAGTTTTTATAATATTATAGATATTTATAAGGCCTTTAATACTATTATAGTATATTTTAAATAGTTTACTATAGTTTATTATAATAGACTTAAAAGCTTCTATAGCTATCTCTAATACTATAATATATATAAGGACTTTATTCTATATACTTAATAACTACTTAGCTATAATAATAGCCTTATAAGCGCTTAGCTTAAGGATCTCTATAAGGTAGGACTTACTAACTATTACTAAAAAGCTACTAAGGGTCCTATTTAGGTAGCTAAAGGCATTACTTATATATTTAGTAATAATAATAGCCTTAACTAAGAGCTAGGAGGTTTAGTAATAGTTTTTATAGCTACCCCTATCCTTTTAAATAAAAATAGCTATTTAAAGGGAGTTATAAGCAGTATAAATAACTAGGAGTTTTAATTTACCTTTAGCTTAAGCTTTATTACCCTTTATAATAGCTATTATAGCCTTACTACTTTAAGTATTAAGTCCTTTAAAAATATTAATATAATAAGCCACTACTTCTAAGTATAGCTTATAAAAGGGATTATTTTTCTTAATGCTAAATCTATCCTAGCTAATTCTAGCTCTAGCCCTAGTAAATTCTATACTATAAATATAAAGCATATCCTTAAAGGCCTAATCCTTCTTCTTAAGTCCTTATTTATTAGTATATTACTACTTTATATAGTTCTTCTTTATATTAACTATAGCTATAAAGTTAATATTATCTAATTTATTATAGGGTTTATACACTTTACTATTAGCTCTTTTAAACTAATAGAGATATTAATGTATTAAGGTATTAATAATACACCTTACTATATCCCTAGTAGTAGTTAATAGTTTACTAATTATATTTATTAAGAATTAGCCTATTAGGGCTTAAGCCTTAATACCCTTAGCATTGTCTATCCCTTAATTATCTATATTATTTATATTAAAAACATCCTTATGCTTATTATAGTTAACTATAGTGGTTTAGGGAGTAATATAAGATATGCTTATATTATTACTATATTTATTATAGGACTTACTATTCTAGGTAGTATAAGCATCTCCTAGCTAGCTAATTAAGATGCTAGTCTTCTAAAAATAAGGGTTAAATATAAATTCTAGTAGGTTAGCTAGGTTAATATTATAGAAATCTATACTATTCTTAAATTTAAAGGCTAATTTCTTTAAAAGGCTTATAGAAAGCTAGTAGTAAAAATAGGGCTTAATAAGGGCTTAAATATATAAGGATAGGGAAAAATATAAGAGTTTACTATATACTTCTTACTAATACTTTTCCTAGCTTAACTTTTACTAAGGTTTAGTATAGTAATTAGTAAAACTAGCGCTAATAACCTTTAGCTAATAGATTTAATATACTATAGAAAGGCTTAGAGAAGTTTAAGGTTTAAGTAGTGCGTTTATATAAGCTAATAAAAGCTATAGATTAACCTAAATAACTAATATAAGGAAAGAAGGCAGTAGTATATAAATTCTTAAAAAAAAAGGGATAAAAAAGTAAAGAAAAAAAGGTAAAGAAAGAAGGTAAATAAGTATAGAAAGTAAAGGATTTTATATGCCCTAATAGGGCTTTTATAAAAGTAAGCTTAAGATAAGCTCTTATAGTATACTAGAAGTTAGGAAATAATTAATATTTTCTACTAGTAGGGAATTCCCTATATATATTTATAAAATTAAACATAAGGCTAGTATAACTTAGAATATTATTAATTAGAAGGCACTATAAGACCTTTCTTACAGTATTCCTTATCCTAATTAATAGTATTTATAGTAAGGTACTTATTAACTATTCTAGCAGCGTTAATATATATATCTTCCTTAGAAATCCACTAATTATCTTTAGTAGAGTATCCCTTCTAGTAGATTAAGAAATTAATATAAGGCTTCCTACCTTTCTTTTAAAAAAATTATATATAATATTTCTAAATTCTTTTAATTTCTTAGTAGTTTACTTCTTTTAATTTAGTTAAATCTACTAGTAGTAGTATAAGCTTAATCTTCTAAAAAAGTCTTTACTTTACTATAGTTTCTAAATATAAGCTATAGAAACCACTAAATAAACCCTTAAAGTTAGTAAAAAATTAAGGTAAAAAGAGAGAGAAGAGATCTACTCTAAAACCCTATATAGTTTAGTATACTAAGGAGACTATTTCCTTTTAAGCTTACCTAGAAGCTTATATCCTAAGTGTAGCCTAAGGTTTACTATATTCCCTATATTAATATCTACTAAATTATACTAAAAGTTATATTTAATTTTTATAAGCGTAGCTATTACTATAATAATATACTTAGCTTCCCTCTAATATAACTTCTAAAGCACTAATAGATTAGTATTTTTAGGGTTTATAATAGATTTATTTAGATTTAAAAGAAGGTTTATTACTATAAGTAGCTTATAATTAAGCATAAGTTTATTAGGTAATTAGTTAATTAAGGCTATAGCTATATTATTAAGGTAGTGTTAAAGTGCTAGAAGTATTAAGGGCTAGGGGATATCTAAGTTAGTTACAATGTAATATTACACTATAATAATTATAGTTTAATTTTTATGCTTAGCTATGCTATTAGTTTATAAGTAATATGCTACTACTATAAGGAATTTTACTCTTAGCTTATAGAAGAGTATAGTTTAAAGGTTAAAAATAAACTTAAGGTCCCTATTATTAATAATTTCTTATAGCAGTCCTTAGTTAGTAAGGTAGAGTCCCTTTAGTAGAAGTTTAGCCTAAATTTTTATTAAATACTCCTTATAGCTAAAGATAAGGATTATTTTCTTACTAAAGAGGTAGTTAATTAGGCAAAGTAAGTTATAGGTAGTGAATCCTTCCACTGCTTATATTATATTTTTTAAGCTAACTTCTAGTATATTTATAAAAAAATCTAATAAAATACTATAGAAAGGTATAGGCTTTATTTAAAGGGGTCTTATTTCCCTTAGGGCTTAAGATTAAAGGACTGTATTTTCTCTATAAATATTATAGTGCGCTATATAGGTGTGTATTTAGCTACTTATATATAGAAAGTAGACTATAGAAAGCTCTTTAGCTATCCTCCCTACTCTAAAATAGTAAGTATTATTATAAGTTAACTAAAGGAGGGCTTTTATATAGTTTTAAGGGATATAGAGTTAGCATAATCCTTCTAAATTCTAGTAATAGAGGAGTTTATTATCTTAAAGGTCCTAGCTATATAGGGGAATTTATAGTTAGTTCTAATTAGCTTAGCGTTGCCTCTCTCTATATATAGTAATACCCTTAATAATCTAGCTATACTTTATATTATATTAGTACTCTATTATAATAGAATTCTTTAAATCCTTATTTATAATAGCAGAGGCTATAGATTCCTCTTTAAAGTATATATAAGTATTAAGTTTATTAAAGCCACTATAGTTAGCTACTTCCCTATAGCTAATGTTAACTAGTAAATAAGAGAGTATATTAGGTACTACGTTTAAAGTGCTAGGGATATAGATAATATAGATTTTAAATTATAAAAGATAATTTATAACTTTAGTAAGCTTAAGGTTAGCCTTATTAAGATTTATTATTATAAAAGAGGTATGCTTAATAATTCCCTTTACTAGTAAGTGATTAGTAATACTATTTATAGCTAATACATTAAATTAGGCTATTTTCTTTAGTTTCCTTATCCCCTATATAATTATAGCTACCTCTACCTCTATTAAGCTATATCTCTTCTTAATTGTTACGTGCTGGATGTCACACGTAAATAGGGGTACTCACATAAATAGGTGTGGTACGTTATAAAGTTATAAGAAGAAGGAACACTTAAGTTATAAGTAGGTAGTTAAGTATATGTATAGTTAAAGTTAATTTCTCTGGCTATGCGCAGCGGAACCCTCCTTTTGTAAGGTAGGTTCCGCCTCTAGGAGCAGACTATAATAGGTCCCCCCCTTTATAAAAGAAAATATAGCTTATTCTAAGCTACTTAAATAAAAAAGAAAGGAAAAAAAGAAAGGAAAGGAAAAAGGTAGGCTTATAGTAGCCTACCTATAAAGCTAAGGAATTAGAAGGAAAAGAAATAAGCTATATAGTCTATATATAGCTAGGTTATAGCCTAATCTATAGAAGTTATGCTAATAATAAAAGAAAACGTAGGTAAGTAAAATTAGTGTAATATTCTATATTCTTTATAAACCTATTATACCCCCTAGGGTTTACCCCTAGCGTGCTACTATATCCTACACTATTGCTACTTATTTCTATTACTTATAGATACATTGCTATTACTAGTAGCCTTCTTCTTACTAGTAGCCTTATTAGCTATAGGGTTATTAAGGTCTATAGTGTAGTTCTAGTATACTATTATAAAGTTAATATTGCTAGCTAAGGCGCGTTAGACTATAGGGTTAACTAGGATTCTCTTAAAGATCTCCTATCCTTAGTAGTTAGCTATAGCGTTAAGGGTATAGATATTAAGGGTTATAACTATAGCCTTAGCTTCCTCTTAATATTAAGTAAAACCTGCCTTATTATAGAAATATATTATACTAAAGTTAAGTTTCTGCTTAGTTTTATTAGTATTTATGCTATATTAATCCTTTTAGGTATTATTAGTGTATATATTATAGCCTATTCTATTAGCTAGTGTTTAAATGTAGGTGGCAAGTGTTTAGACCTTCTTTATACTAACATAGAGAACCTTATAGCGTATATTAACTAGATATAAATAATGCCTAATAAAGATACTAGCTTAGTCTCCTACTAGTCTATAATAGGTAATAGGAATATAGCTAGTGCTAGTATAGTTATAGGCCTTAGTAAGATAGATAAAGAAATTAATAAGCTATTAGGCTTAAGGGATTCTAGAAAGAATAATTCTATTATAGAGGTTTATTATATTTTTAATACTACTTTTAGTATAAGCCTAAAGGTTTTACCTAATAAAAGTCTTATTAATATAAATAGTAATAGTTAAAGGGAGCTAAATAAAAGTATTTATACCTAGTTCTATAATATAGTAAGTAAAAGCTACGTTTATCTCTAGTAGGCTACTGCTTATTAGGAGGTAATATAATCTATAAATCTTATAAAGTAGGAATATCCTATAAAAACCCCCTTTAATAAAGTCCCTAATAGTTATAATATAGTATAATTTAAAGATAGAAGGTCTTTTTATTTATTATATGCCGCCTATAGTATTAGTACTATAGTAAGCCTTAAAACATATATTACCTAGTTTAGTAAAAAGGTTAAGCATTTTCTTGTAATCTTAGTTAATCTCTCTTTTAGTTAAGAAGGTCTTTTAAGGTAGAGTTAGCATTATATAGCTAGTTATAATAGTTTCTATATTAAAACTAAGGAAACTCTATATAGCTATATAGAGAAATAAAGGTTTTATATAGAAAAGTAGCTATTAAGGGGATAGTAAGGGGTATAGCTAAGTATAAGAGAAACACTAATAATAATAATAAAGAAAAGGGTAGGAGCGGCCTATAATAAGAAGGTAATAATATTATTAATTAAAAAGGGGTTATAAAGGGATTTTAGTAAGGTAAGGTTTTTATCCTTAGTAGTATACCTAGGTATTTAGGCTATAGCCCTAGCTAAGCAAATAAAAAACTAGGATATTATAGTATTTTATAACCTAAGGCAGGCGCTAGTATTAGTAATGTTTTTTATATAATAAAAACATAGTTTTTATAGCTTAAAGTTAAAAGTACCTATATATTTTATTTACCCTAATGTTAACTAATTATAGGTAGGATCCTATAGGGATTCTGTGTTCTTAACTATAGAAGTTATAAAATTAAAACTATCTTACTAAACTATTATATTTCCTATTAACTCTAGCTCTTTAAGGTAAAAAGTAATATAAAATTTCTAAAATCACTTATACTTATATAATTATTAAAATTCCTATAGTAGGACACTACTAAAATAATAGTATAAGAAATAATAGAAATACTAAAATATCCTACTAAATAAATTACTAAAATCCCCCTTTTATAATATAGTTATTAAACTACTTATATTAGCTAGCTAGCGCCTACTATATATAGAATACCTTAACTAGGGAGTTAGGGTGTTAACCCTATTGTGCTTATTAGAATGCGTTGTAGCGGATAACCTAGGGGTGCCTGCGAGGGGTGCCGCTAAGGTTTTAATGGTTTATATCTTAGCCTTAACTGCTTTTACTTTAGTTTAGAGCAACTTAATAGAGGTTTTAATAGTAGAGATTAAGGCAGCTATAGTGGATTTGTGTTTCTTTAATGTAATAAGGTAGGATTCTATATCCTTTATAGCCTTTACTATAGGTGTGGATTTAGTAGCCTTCTTAATTTTAGTATTAACTATCCCTAGGGTCTTAGTCTTTATAATATTATAGATATTTATAAAGCCTTTAATGCTATTATAGTGTGTTTTAAATAGTTTACTATAGTTTATTATAGTAGACTTAAGGGCTTCTATAGCTATCTCTAATACTATAATGCATATAAGGACTTTATTCTGCACGCCTAATAACCGTTTAGCTATAATAGCAGCCTTATAAGCGCTTAGCTTAAGGATCTCTGTGAGGTAGGACTTACTAACTATTACTAAAAGGCCGCTAAGGGTCCTGTTTAGGTAGCTAAAGGCATTGCTTATATGTTTAGTAATAATAATAGCTTTAGCTAGGAGCTAGGAGGTTTAGTAACGGTTTTTATAGCTACCCTTATTCTCTTAAATAAAAATAGCTATTTAGAGGGAGTTATAAGTAGTATAAATTACTAGAAGTTCTAATTTACCTTTAGCTTAAGCTTTATTGCCCTTTATAGTAATTACTATAACCTTATTGCTTTAAGCGTTAAGTCTCTTAAAAATATTAATATAATAAGCTACTACTTTTAAGTATAGCTTATAAAGAGGATTATCTTTCTTAATGCTAAATCTATCCTAGCTAATTTTAGCTCTAGCCTTAGCGAATTCTATGCTATAAATATAGAGCATATCCTTAAAGGCCTAATCCTTCTTTTTAGGTCTTTACTTATTAGTGTATTGCTACTTTATATAGTCTTTTTTTATATTAACTATAGCTATAAAGTTAATATTATTTAATTTATTATAGGGTTTATATACTTTATTATTAGCCCTTTTAAACTAATAGAGATACTAGTGTATTAGGGTGTTAGTAATATGCCTTGCTATATCCCTAGTAGTAGTTAATAGTTTACTAGTTATATTTATTAAAGATTAGCCTACTAGGGCTTAAGCTTTAATACCCTTAGCATTACCTATTCCTTAGTTATCTATATTATTTATATTAGAAATATCCTTATCCTTATTATAGTTAACTATAGTAGTCTAAGGAGTAATGTAAAGTATACTTATATTATTGCTATATTTATTATAGGACTTGCTATTCTAAATAGTGTAAGCGTCTCCTAGCTAGTTAGTTAAGATACTAGTCTTCTAGAGATAAGGGTTAAATATAAGTCCTAGTAAGTTAGCTAGGTTAATATTATAGGAATCTATACTATTCTTAAGTTTAAAGGCTAATTTCTTTAGGAGGCTTATAGGAAGCTACTAGTAAGGATAGGGCCTAATAAGGGCTTAAATACATAAGGATAGGGAAAAATATAAGAGTTTACTATATATATTTTACTAATACTTTTCCTAGCTTAACTTCTACTAAGGTTTAGTATAGTAATTAGTAAAACTAATGCTAATAACCTTTAGCTAGTGGATTTAATATACTATAGAAAGGCTTAGGGAGGTCTAAGGTTTAAGCAGTGCGTCTATATAAGCTAATAAAAGCTATAGATTAACCTAGCTAACTAATATAAGGAAAGAAGGTAGCAGTATATAAATCTTTAAGGAAAAAGGGATAAGGGAGTGAAGAAAAAAAGGTAAAGAAAGAAGGTAAATAAGTATAGGAAGTAAAGGATTTATATGCCTTAATAGGGCTTTTGTAAAAATAAGCTTAAAGTAAGCTCTTATAGTGTGCTAAGAGTTAGGAAATAATTAATATTTTCTACTAATAGGGAATTCCCTATATGCATTTATAAAATTAAATACTAGGCTAGTATAACTTAAAATATTTATTAATTAGGAGGTACTATAAGACCTTTCTTATAGTATTCCTTATCCTAATTAATAGTATTTATAGTAAGGTACTTATTAACTATTTTAGTGGCGTTAATATATATATCTTCCTTAGAAATTCACTAATTATCTTTAGTAAAGTATCCCTTCTAGCAGATTAAGAAATTAATATAAGGCTTCCTACCCTTCTTTTAAAAAAATTATATATAATATTTCTAAATCCTCTTAATTTCCTAGTAGTTTACTTCTCCTAATTTAGTTAAGTTTACTAGTAGTAATATAGGCTTAACTTTTCTAAAAAGGTCTTTACCTTACTATAGTTTCTAAATATAAGCTATAGAAACTACTAAATAAACCCTTAAAGTTAGTAGGAAATTAAGGCAGAAAGAGAGAGAAGAGATTTGCTTTAAAACCTTATATAGTCTAGTATACTAAGGAGACTATTTCTTCTTAGGCTTGCCTAGGAGCTTATATCCTAAGTGTAGTCTAAGGTATACTATATCCCCTATATTAATATCCACTAGGTTATGCTAAGAGTTATATCTAATTTTTATAAGCGTAGCTATTATTATAATAGTATGCTTAGCTTCCCTTTAATATAACTTCTAAAGCACTAATAGGTTAGCGTCTTTAGGGTTTATAATAGATTTATTTAAATCTAAAAGAAGGTCTACTATTATAAGTAGCTTATAACTAAGTATAAGTTTATTAGGCAATTAGTTAATTAAGGCTATAACTATATTATTAAGGTAGTGTTAAAGCGCTAGAAGTATTAAGGGCTAGGGGATATCTAGGTTAGTTATAATGTAATATTACACTATAATAATTATAGTCTAATTTTTATGCTTAGCTACTCTATTAGTTTATAGGTAATACACTACTACTATAAAGAATTTCACTCCTAGCTTATAGAAAAGTATAGTCTAAAGGTTAGAGATAAACTTAGGGTCTTTATTACTAATAATTTCTTATAGTAGTCCCTAGTTAGTAAGGTAAAGTCCCTTTAGTAGGAGTTTAGCCTAGATTTTTACTAAATACTCCTTATAGCTAGGGATAAGAATTATTTTCTTACTAAAGAAACAGTTAACTAAGCAAAGTAAGTTATAGGTAGTGAATCTTTCTACTGCCTATATTATATTTTTTAAGCTAACTTCTAGCATATTTATAATAAAATTTAATAAAATGCTATAGAAAGGCATAGGCCTTATTTAAAGGGGTCTTATTTCCCCTAAAGCTTAAAATTAAAGAACTGTATTTTCTTTATAGATATTATAGTGTGCTATATAAGTGTGTATCTAGCTGCTTATATATAGGAAGCAGACTATAGAAAGCTCTTTAGCTATCCTCCCTACTTTAAAATAGTAAGTGTTATTATAAGTTAACTAAAGGAGGGCTTTTATATAATTTTAAGGGATATAGAGTTAGCGTAATTCTTCTAAATTATAGTAATAGAGGAGCCCGTTGTCTTAGAGGTCCTAGCTATATAGGGGAATTTGTGGTTAGTTCTAATTAGCTTAGCATTACCTCTCCCTATATATAGTAATACCCTTAATAATCTAGCTATACTTTACATTATATTAATACCCTACTATAATAGAATTCTTTAGATCCTTATCTATAATAGCAGAGGCTATAGATTCCTCTCTAAAGTATATATAAGCATTAAGTTTATTAAAGCTACTATAGTTAGCTATCTCTCTATAGCTAACGTTAACTAGTAGATAAGAGAGGGCGTTAGGTACTATGTTTAAAGTGCTAGGGATATAGATAATGTAGATTTTAAATTATAAGAGATAATTTATAACTTTAGTAAGCTTAAGGTTAGCCTTATTAAGATTTATTATTACAAGAGAGGTATACTTAATAATTCCCTTTACTAGTAAGTAATTAGTAATAATATTTATAGCTAATGCATTAAATTAGGCTATTTTCCTTAGTTTCCTTATCCCCTATATAATCACAGCTACCTCTGCCTCTATTAAGCTATATCTCTTCTTAATAGCTAAGGTTAGCTAGGAGAGAAACAAGATAGGGCATAGTTTATTACTACTAATATCCTTTCTAGAAATGCTAGTGCTATCCTAATTAACTACTAATTAAAAAGTATATAAGCTAAAACCCTCCTTATATACATTAACCTTAAAGAAAAGGGGCCTCTTAGAGTTATAGTGCTAAAGCAGAATCTTAGTATATAAGAGTTCCTAAATTGCTTTAAAAGATATAATTTCCTGCTTTAAGGGCATGAAACTCGCCTACTAGGCTACGTATTTCTATGCCTGCTTAGATAACCTAATAGGGAGTTTGTTTTTCTTATAAAAGTCCTAAAGTATTCTAGTCTTCCTATTCTATAGGGGTTTAATATATAAATTAAACTAGGGGACCCCTATATAGAGAAAACCAGCTATCCTAATAAAGGTTTTAAGACTTAAGAGCATAGTAAGTATCTAAAGGTTCTTAAATGCCTTAATATAGTTACTAATGTTAGTAATACCCTCTACATTTACAATAAAACCTAAGAGCTAAATTAATAGATAGCTAATAAATAACTTCTTAGCTACTATATATAGGCAGCACTTCTTAAGGATTTTAAACACAATCTTAAGGTAGGCTAAATGCTCCTTAAGGGTGTTAGAGAAAATTATAATGTTATTAATATATACTTATATAAAGGCTTGGTGCTTGCGGAATTACTTATCTATAAAGCGCTAAGTATATGCTAGGGAATTCTTATATCCTTATATTATAATATAGAATACCTTAATTTCTCTCTTAAAGATAATTGCTATTCTATTATAATGCTTACGCTATACTAGGAGCTAGTTAAAGAAACTAAAGGCATTTAGGAGGGATATTTAATACTTTCTATAAGCATTCTTTATAATATCCCCTTAGTTAGGTAAAGAGTATATATCTAGAATAGTAATGCTATTTATAGGTTTTATATTAATCACTACTCTTCCTTTACATTCTTTTCTAGTATTATACTATATAAGGAAACCTAGGTATAAGTATAATGCCTTTTCTCCTACCCTAAGGTAGAATACCTTGCTAGCTTTATGCTTCTTATTAAAGATTTTATAGAACTTCTTAAAATCCTTCCTACCTAAGTAGTATACTTATAAGGGTTTTAGCTAATTTTACTAACTATTAATAAAATTAATACATATTTACTCCTTCTTAGGCATTAGCACTACCCCTTAGTTATAGTAAACATTATATATATTAATAAGTTTAATAAGTTTTTCTATAGTTACTAGGTTAAGATTTATAATTTTAACGCTAAATTTATTTATAATAAATAAAACATTATTTAGGTATATAATGCTATATAAGGGGACGCTGCTATTAACTACCTTAGGGTTAAGGTTATTAGCTATATCCTTAGTATCTTTCTCTATCTTAGGGGGAAAGATATCCTTTAGTATTACTAGCTTCTTATAGCCTAATAGGATATTAATATTATAACTATAGAAGGCAGAGAAATCCTTAATATTATCTATAGTAAAGTAAGAGTCTATAAAGTTTAGACTTTAAAGGTTTCCTAGTCTTTAGTTAGGCTTAATATAAATTAGGAGGTCTGTAAAGTTATAAATTAGTAAGCATTTTACCTGCCTATAATCTACAATACTATTAAAAATCTAGCGGTTCTTTAAGACAAAGTAATAAACGCCTATAGCCTTATATATTGTATAGTCCTTCTAGAAAACCAGCATAAATTCTAAGCTATATAGCAGTATAGTGATATAGTATATTACGACAACCCTCCTAGTTAGGACTATATTAGTAGGGCGGAAAATGCAGCTAGGGATAGTTATATTATATATAGATTAGAAAATAACCCTAGGGTTAATAAAGTTAATTTTAATACTGTAATTATATATAAAATCTATACTAATTAACAATTTTAGTGCAAGCTTTTTTATTACATTAGCGGTTACAGTAAAGTAACTAAATACTAATTTTCCTCTAGCTTTACCCCTTATATAGAAGTTAAAGGTAGCGGTTTCTATAATATAAAAGAAGGAATTTATACTATTTATAGGTTTAGGCTTCTAGGTTCCCTATTAAACGTTGCAACTATTCTACTAGAGCCACTCCTTATTAATTAGTATTAATAAAGTCCCTATATTAAGGTAGATTTTATAGTCCTACCCTTAGTTATTAAAGCAAAGGTTTACCTTAAGATAGGTAGTTACCTTTTTTTTCCTAGTAATTTCTAGCTAATATAGCCTTACTACTCCTTTAATAACCTAGCTATTAGTTAGTCCTTTAAATACTATAATTTTTTTATAGTATATATTAAGGGGGAGTGTAGGCTCCCTAGCGTAGAAAGTGTCTATAAAGTTAGATTTATCCTTATTTAAGTTACTCTTAATAATGCTTTTCTTAACTATATAGTATTTTAAGGATATAAGGTAAGACTCCTTAGCTTCTATATTAGAGTTATTTACTATAACTATATAGTTTACACTATTACCCTCCTTAGGCGCCTATTTCTTATAGAATTATAGTTTATAACCTCTATAATTATACTAAGGGCGCTTAAAGGAGTTATAGTATTTAGGCTTAGTTTCCTCCTATTGCCTAGGGGGGTCTGCCTCTTTAGCATTAAAAATAGCTATTAGTGCGTTCCCTTTAGGTTCCTTAGAGAACCACTATAGGGCCCCCTTATAACCCTTATAGAAGTAACTATAATTAGGTTAAAAAGGATATAAGCAGCCCTAAAGCTAGTAGTTTCTACTATTATACCTATTACTAAAATCATAATATTATTTACAGCTTTATAAGTATTAGCAGTAACTACCCTATTAGTATTAGGGCGGGCTATAACTGCTACTATAATAGCTATTGCGGTAAGGCAGCCTATTTTAGTAAGCCTCTATAGTAGGGCAAGGGGTATTATTATCTATTAAATCTAGGTCCTTTATAAGAAGGTAGGTAGAGGCTTAAACCTTACTTCTCTTTATTCTATAGTAGGTTTTATTACCTAGAATAAAGTCCTTAAGGTTACACCTCTTACTCTCTATTAGGTTAATATATACATTCTAGCGGTTAAATTCTACTAGTTAGGGGTAGATTTACTAAAGCTTTATATAAAGCTTATAGTAGAGATAGGTAAGAAGCTAAAGGTTAGTAAATTCCTTATTAGCCTTAGTATAGAAGAAAACTTTTACTATGAATTCCTATAGGGATGTCTTAAATAATATATTATCTTTAGTGAATTTAGCTTAGTTAAGCTAAGTAATAGTGTTTTAAATTTTAACGCTAAATTTTTTTTTAACTATAGTAAATACTAAGTTAAGGTTATAGAATATTATAGCTCTTTCTGTGTTATTAAGATGCTAGCGGTACTATATATATGCGGCTCTATAGAAAAGATACTAAACTTAATGTGTAATCTATTCTTAGCAGTTAGGGCTAGCGTAGCTATAGTAATCCCTAACTGCTTAGATCTAAAGGTTTATATCTATAAAGATAGTGGATTTACCTTTATATTTAATAGCCTTACTATTAATATTATTTAGATCTATTTTAGGATTAAGGTATCTAATATTACTAAGTTTCTAGGAAGGTTCTGCTAAATAGTTTATTATCTCTAGGGCTTAGGTAGCTAAATTATTATAGGGGTTCTTATCTTTAGGTTACTATTCTATAGGTATAGATAATAGTCCCTAAGCATATATAGCGTTCCTAAGGGGCAGCTTATTATAAAGTAGGGGGTTATATAAAGTCTTATAGAACTCCCTATTAACTAGGTGCCCCTTAAGCTAAGAAGTCTTAGCATAGAGGGCGTTAAAAGTCGCTACGTAGGCTAGTTGCATTTATATGCCTATTATCCTAAAAGATACTATAAGGCATTATACATCTAAGGTTAGAACCTATCCTAAGGTTAATAAAGGGTGTTAGGCTTACTCTATAGTTTACTAGTGGGATTTAGCTAGTTTAAAAGCCTCTAGCGTAGCTATTATATAGGTTATTGCTTTATTAATTTCCTTTATACTACTATAGTGGATCTTACTAAGGATAGACTCTTACTAGTTACGCATATTAGTAAGAAACTACTAGAATTTATTATATATATTAGGCTTACGCTATTGTCCCTAGGATCCTATTACCTATAAAGGAGGTATGTATTTTTCCTAACCACTAAGTAAGTAGGAAATTACCTTATTTTAGTTAATTTCTATAGAATTTAATAGGGTTTCTAAAGGGGGATTTAGTACGCTAAAAGTTAGATAAGAGTGGATTCTTATTTCTAGAATAGTTTCCTAATAGGAGCTAGCACTAATATAGTCCCCTTTCTATAAGGAAGAGTGGTTTTCCTTAGTATAAGATAAAATATTTAGGGTCTCTAGCAGTCCCCTAATTCCTACGCTTACTATATCTCCTATTAACTTGTCTTTAGGAACGTTATATATACCTATATTATAGGTGTTTTCTATATATTTTAGATTATTCTCTAGCGTTATAGTTTTATTTCCTAACACTAGATTTACTTATTTAAAGAGGTGTTCTAGCTTAGCTCTATAGATAATGCTTTTTACTAATTTCCACTCTACATTAACTGTAGCAAAATCTATAGGGTTCTAGTGGATAGGTCTTTTAATAGCTAGGGGCTTTAGATAAATCTAAAGGTTGCTATTAATATATTAATATCTAGCAAAAGTTTAAAGGTTTTTAACGTCTTCTTATAATAAAAGCAGTCTCTTTCTATTCTTAAGGTTAGGGAAGTCTTAGTAGAAAGCTTAAAAATAGTAGATTTACTATAGTTAGTTTTTAGTAATAAAGCTAGTAATTAAAGAATTTAGGCTAATAGGTAGACTTTGCTAGTTTTCTTCTATTATTAATATAAGGTTTGCAGTTTTCATTATTAGCTCTTACGCAGCAAATAGGCATACAAAAGAAATAGCAATTACTACTACTTATTATGTACTAGATATTATATATAAATGGGGGTACTTATATAAATAGGTGTGGTACGTTATAAAGTTATAAGAAGAAGGAACACTCAAGTCACAGGTAAGTAGTTAAGTGTATGTATGGTTAAAGTTGATTTCTCTGGCTATGCGCGGCGGAACCCTCCTTTTATAAGGTGGGTTCCGCCTCTGGGAGCGGACCGTAACATTAATAGCTAAGGTTAGCTAGGAGAGAAATAAAATAGGGTATAGTTTATTACTACTAATATCCTTTTTAGGGATACTAGTGCTATCCTAATTAACTACTAATTAGAAAGTATATAAGCTAAAACCCTTTTTATATATATTAACCTTAAAGAAGAGAGGCCTTTTAGGGTTATAGTGCTAAAGTAAAATCTTAGTGTATAAAAGTTTCTAAATTGCTTTAAAAGATATAATTTCCTACTCTAAGGGTATAAAACTTACCTACTAAGCTATGTGTTTCTATACTTACTTAAATAACCTAATAAGGAGTTTATTCTTCTTATAAAGGTTCTAAAGTATTTTAGTTTTCCTATTTTATAGGGGTTTAATGTATAAATTAAACTAGGGGACCCCTATATAGAGAAAACTAGCTATTTTAATAAAGGTTTTAAGACTTAAGAGTATAGTAGGTGTTAAAAATAATA
>AFRA01000533.1:0-23737 GCA_000223055.1 Claviceps fusiformis PRL 1980
TATTAAAGGTAAGAAAGTAATAGTAATTAAATTTAAAAAAGTAAAGTGTTAATAATAATAAAAGTAAAGATTAATTAAAGAAATTAAGGAATTTTTAAATAAATTATTTTAAATTAATAAATAAATAATTAAAAAAAAATATATTTTAATTATTTATTTAATAAAGAAAATAAGCTAATTATTATTTATTTAAAGAGTATAAAGTAAAGTAATTAGCTTATTAATTTAGCTATTTTTTATTAATAAAATAAATATAATAATAATAAAAAAATTAAAAAAAAAGTTTTTATAAAAGCTTTTATAAAGCTTTATTTATAGATTTTTAATATTATTAATAATAAAAAAAAAGTAAATACTTTTAAAAAATTAAAGTAGCTTTTTAAAGTTTTTTTAATATAAAGTAAAGTAATATAAATAAGTAATTTTCTATTTATAAAGAAGGAAAAGTTAATTATTTATAATAAGGGCTAATTTATAAAAAGGCTTAAAATATAAAGATTTTATTTAAATAATAATTAACTTTAGCTTACTTAAGGGGCTCTAAGGGATCTAAAGGTTTAGGTTCTCTCTAGAGGTTTTAAGGGCTATAGAAATCTTATATATATATACTGCAAGCAAGGATACCTAAGGTCCTAAAGTACTTCTCATACATGGGTGCCTTGGGTTAGCCATGTGCACCCTTGCACGTGTGACATCACCCGCCGACCACCTCCCTTCATGAGCTCAAAATAACTGGCTTGCATCATGGACTCTTTACTTGACACCTGGTGCGTCCCCCCGGACAATCATCTTCAGTCTTGGGAGTGCTGCAAGCTGGCGCCTGAACTTTTTGCAAGCTGGTCTACGTGTAGGTCTTGTACATTCCGCAATGACTCTCAACCTGGGTGGTGTATACGTGGTATACGCGGAGAGGCATTTTCTCGACCTCTATCCCACTCTACAAATGTACATATCATATCGCCTCTTATCATATCAAAAGCGCCTTTATCCCACTCTACATGTGTACATATCATATCACCTACTACGTATATCATATCAGAACGCCCCTTATCCAGTATCCTCCGTCCTTGTTTTCCCTTTCCCTTTTCCCTCTTCTTTGTTTCTCTATACATAATACGCACAAAATAATGCACAATAATACACACACGTATGTAACGTGTCATCCCACATCAGCCGATCTTCACCCTCATTTACCCGACCTGCCCCCAAAATCCCCTCTTCTCGCTTCCTCTTCAAAATCGCCACCACCAATCATGGCCCAACCGGACATTGGGCCGTATTATTATTTCCCCAAGAATTTTAAAAAACCAAAAAAAAAAGAAAAAAAAAGGAAAGACTGAAAAAGGAAAGAAAGCGATTGACGTGACATGAGACAAGCTTTCTCCGAGAGCTCATAGCCGAGGCATTAACGGACCAGACGTGTTGTACTTGGATAGAGCCATTTACATGTACATGTAAAAAACATATAAATATATGTATATCATGACCAACCCTTTGTGTTTTGTTCAAGAACGAAAAACCAGACCAAAAACGCAAATCCCATTCCTTCCCTATTCTAGCAAACTCATCCGATCCTGCTCCATAAAGATACCACAACTCCTCGAGCTTCACCGCCAAAAGCACAAAGCACCTCTCAGAAAACTTGAGCAGAAAAAGAAAGGATCAAAACCCGCTCGTGTACCAACATCAACCCACTCCGAACGTCCAAAAATGTGCGATTATGTAAAGAATTACTACATCTACACGGGTTGCTCTGATCCGGGGATCCATTTCTTCAGCGTATCGACCGACGGGAACCCCCGGAACTCGTGTCCTAATAGTCCTCATGAGAGATTCATTGTCACTCCGGAGACTTGTCCCCTTTGTGCGGGCCAATGAACAAGACGACAGAATGAAACGACAAAGCAGTAGCAGCAGGAGCAATACACACACAGAACAGAAACCTGTCCTGGGATTTGAGGAGAGCATCGAATGCACGGTTTCTCGCGTCTGCGCATAGCTTTCGAGAGTCTATATTTTCTGATAAGAAAGAAAGAAAAGAGAGAGAAAAGGGAGAAAAAAAAAGGGAAGGAAGGGACACCGAGAGAGACTAGGTGGAGAGCTTTTGAGTCCTTGTTTTCTATATTCACTAAACTCGCCAGGAAGATGGGTTCTCATCCAAGTTAAAAAAAAAGAAAAAGGAAAAAGGAAAAATAAACCAAAAAAAATAAAAATAAAAAAAAAATGTTTCTATCAATAGTCGGCGAAAGCCTCCGTCTTGACCTGCTGTAATCAGTTGTCCACGTCGTCCTTGGATAGACGGTTGGCATACAAGCGCTTTGATAAATTAGTCTCTACGTACATGGCAAAAAAGAAAATCATAATGCTCATAAAAGAAGGAGAAAAAGAATGAAAGAAAAACCTCTTTGGGGTGCTTACCACTAGATTCCGGAGCAGAATGGCTATAGTAACCTTGCCTACGGAAGGAACATAGATGGACGCCTTCTCCTTGACCGCGGGCCCATCAAAGTTTTTGAAAGAAGAAAAGTTGATGCACACGGCACCTTCGCGGATAAGTTCTGTTGGCACCTTGAATGACTCGACAGGGACTCCGCCAATGACGACGTCACTGAGCGGAAGACATTCCTCGAGGCCCCAGCCCTCCTTATCTTCGACTTGGTGTCTCGGGTTCTTGATGCCCTGTCCGCGGGTGAAGAGCTGCACGCCCGTAATATCAACAGAATATACCGTTGCGCCGTCGTTGGCTAGCAGAGCAGCGAGGGGACGCCCATTGACTTCGGATCGGTTGATTACGGTAATGGTTTTGCCAAAGAGGCGGTTTCCGGCTGCCAGGATGGGGTTGTAAATCTGGAGGTATTCCAGAATTTTGACAACAGCCAGCGGCGTGCAGGGCAGAATCGACTTCTTGCGGTTGTCCGGCGGGTCGAGGAAGCGGATATTGTGGTACATGTTGTACAGGTGCTTGTGTCGCATGCCCTCGACGTCCTTGTAAAGGTCCACCGTCTCCTGTACGTACTTGTCGTGCGAAGGGTTTTGAGGGAATATCGGGTAGTACACAATGATGCCGTCGATTGCGTCGTCCTCGTTTGCCTTCATGATTTCTTCCTCGAGCAGATCCTTGTCCACGGTGCGGAGATCGAATTCGAAGCCACTGCGAGCGCAGGTCAGCCACATAGACACAAAACGGAAGCAGAAGGAAAGAATGATGTGCCGACGATGACTCACTTGTCCTCACAGGTCTTTTTTGACCATTCGGCGTATTTGACAGCAGCGGGATCTCCATTGGCTAGGAATGCAACAAGCGTGGGCTTTCTGGGATTGCTACCTTGGACCTTGGCCAATGTCTCCTTGACCTCTGCCAAAAATCCCTTTGCAATGGTTTCTGCGGTGATGACCTTGCAGGTCTTGGGGACCTCTGATGTCGTCATTTTTTTTTTCTATGTTTTTTTTTTCGTTTCGTTTTCTAATTACCCCCCGATATGCCTAGAGAAGCTCTTGAATGTCAAATTAGCCTTTTAGACGGTGTCTCTACGCCGACATCGGTCAGCCAATGGCGGTCTCAGGCGAGGGAAAGTAATTGACAGCGGGATTTCCATACAGTGAGCACAGTCCAATACGTCAAGTTACAAAAAAAAAATACTCTCATCCGTGAGGCTCGACGTAGCAATGGCAGTGCGTGACCAATTCGAGGTTGACGGGAATCTGAGGAGAAAAATCATGTCCCTCCAAGACTTTTTTGATGCCGCAATGCCCCTCCTACCGAATCGGGACTAGCGGCAGATGGTGGGGTTTCCGTCTAGTTACACAGCATAAGCGCCCCTGTTGCCTGCCTCCTCTGCCGAGTGCTCCTTTTATCTTTATTTTATCTTTATCTTCTTTCCTTTCTTTCTCTTTTCTTTTATTTGTTTATTTGCCAAAACCTCAACGTCGCTTCCTTTTCACTTCTTGTTTTGTCAATATTGGTCCAAATGTAGAAGTCGGGACAGAATGCATCACAGAACCCCGAGAAAGGACTTGTTCCTACATGTTTGCGTTTTGTGAGGAGACCGCGTGACATGTTGCAAACTACATTTGACGTAATACCACAGGGGGCCACTTGAGCCATTTTCATCCATTTCTTCTTATTTGGGGTTGGAACAACGTGACTATTACTCAACCCCCATGCCAGCCGACCTTTCATTCACCCTTGACCACCCTTGGCGCCGGGACAGGGGCGAGAGATCGAGTAGGATCCTGACCAAAGCTGTTCATCCACTTTTGGTCTAGCGAATGTACAATGTGAAGTCCAGGTGATAAACATAGCGTGAATCCCTCTTGTTACCGCCATGTTGAAAGATCTGCCCTGTCCCAGCCGGTCTCGTTTTGGATCTCGAGTGCGCGATTGAATAAAGTTGTAAAGAAATCGTGCGCGATGAGTCTGATGATCGTGTTCTCCATGCGACCTCAACTCTGTCGGGATGACATACTTGCTGGGTTTCTTTTGTAGGATTGTTTCAGGTCAACCCAATGAAAACGTGTCTAGTATTGCCGCGTAACGTATGATGACAAGGTCGATTATATATATAAAGGCTGCTGATGGAATGATGCAAAATGACAGATGGTACAATGCTCAATATCGCTCAAGCCAATATACAGGCAGATTCACATTCAATCCCCCACTTGACTCAGTATTGTGCCTGAAAAAAAAAAGGCTCAGCTCCATGGCAGCCATGGAACCTGTGCAATAAGAGCGCCAGCAGCCCTTGGCACATTGATTTCGCTCCAAGCCTCGATGGATTTTGTGGTTGGTTGGCGACTCGGAGATGATGAAAAAACAAATGGAAGGGCGATGGATTCCAGCTGCCTGGGAAGGTAGTCAGTATCCATATATGCCCATAAACGTATATGCCTTTAAACGTATATGCCCATAAACGTACATGTATATGCATATCGCCAAGCCCCGCTCGCTTCCCCAGATGCAAGGCCCCACAAATATCCGGCCCCTGAGCCGAGGCTCATCACGCTTCGCAAGTTCGCATGATGCATCCGTTTCCAAACCTCACCTCCAGGACGCAGCGTCATTTTCCCGCATACTCACCTGAAAGAACCGCCACGATGCCAGTTCCCGAGTCACGGTACCTCAGTCCTGTATGGCGAGATGGTCTATTCAGTTGAGTACACTTGTGCCTTGCGCCCTCCGAGTCATATACGGGCAAATCAAACTATCCTCATCTCCTTCTTTCTTCTTTCTCTTTACCGCCTGCTCACCCATCACGTCTTCCCAGCTACAATACCTCTTCTTTTCTAACCAAGCACGTATCTACAGACGGCCGCGTGGTCTTCGTCACCGGCGGCGCGGGAACCATCTGCAGCATGCAGACGAGGGCTCTCGTCCGGCTAGGCGCCAATGCATGCATCATAGGGCGCAACGTGGAAAAGACAGAGGCAGCCGCCAGGGACATTGCCACGGTTCGGCCGGGAGCCAAAGTCATTGGGATTGGCGGATGTGATGTTCGCAAGGTAAGTGGGGGGGAAATGGAGACTTTTGGCGTATCAGTGCTTGCTAGATGAGAGGAGGGAAAAGCTCATGGGCCATGGCTGCAGTTTCGGGGAAGTCCTTGAGGGAACCGATGAAGAGGCCAACATGATTTCGCTTCTGACCTTGGCCACGCAACCTCCATCGCTGGTCTTTTTTTTTTTTCTAGGTGGAGAATCTACAAGCCGCTGCGGATCGATGCGCAAAAGAGCTGGGAGGCATCGATTTCGTCATGTGAGTTTACAGTCTGTTTACTCCCGCCCCTTGGAAAGCAGCGATGTGGGTTCATACGAAGAGGAATTGTCTTTGAAACGCAGCATGTCTTCTTCTTTCCTTGTATACATGTACATAAATGCGCCTACTGACAAAACCCCCCAGTGCCGGCGCGGCAGGCAACTTCATCGTCTCCATGGAAGCCATGAGCTCCAACGCGTTCAAAGCCGTCATGGACATTGACGTCCTCGGCACCTTCAACACCATCAAGGCCACCATGCCATACCTGCTGCGCAGCCCCGACGCGCGCATCATCTACGTCTCCGCCACGTTCCACTACACGGGCATGCCCATGCAAGGCCACGTCGCCGCCGCCAAGGCCTCCGTCGACTCGCTCATGGCCTCGGTGGCTCTCGAGTACGGACCCCGCGGCGTGACCAGCAACGTCATCTCGCCGGGCGCCGTTGCCGAGACAGAGGGCACGGCCCGGCTGATCAGCACCGACGAGGCGGCCTTGAAGCTCCACTCGCGGTCTATTCCTACGGGCCGTCTGGGCACCGTCAGGGACATTGCCGACGCGACCGTCTTCCTGTTCAGCGCGGCGGGATCCCATGTCAACGGGCATGTGCTGGTTGTGGATGGCGGAGCGTGGAGGCGTCAGGGCGGCGCTTCGATGGGGGCCACGGAGCTCAAGTATCCTGATTTTCTGCTGCCAGAGGGGGAGGAGCCCAAGGTGAAGCTGTGACTAGGCTGTGTTGTGTGAATTTCTTTTCCTTCTTTTTTTTTCCAAAAAAAAAAAGAAAAGAAAAAAAGAAAAGAAACCTGTTCGTGACAAACAATCAAAGCTGCCTCATCCCCTCCTCCCCTCTCCCGTCCACCACACACCCTCATCAGCCCCCTCACCTCTCTACACAAGCAACCCGCGCTCTAGCGTGCTCCTCTCCTGCGTCAAGTCTCGCCTCCTTGACCACAATCGACCGAGACGGACAGTACATTGTCAAATGGGACAGGAATGATTTTTTTTTCCCTTCCTGTTTGAGCTGTTTTTGGGATTTAAGTTGCGCACACCATGTAGATTCTTTACTCGTCCTTTTCTTCCCTGGTCTGGTGAACGCCTGACGGAAGAATGGAAAGAATGCATCATTACACAGTGTGCTCCGATAGAAGTGAAAGAAATACGTATTTTTATATAACATGCTCTACTACACATGAAATGAATACATCACACTACATAGTATACTCTAGTAGAAACAGAATCAATATAATACATCATATAGGATGTATAGGATACTTGATGGAAATAGAGTAAATTTTATACATTATATAGTATGCTCTTGTAAAAATAAAAGGATATATTATATTACACATCATGCTCTAATGGAGATGAACTAATACATTACACGGTATGCTCTCATAGACATGAAAGAATACATTACATTACGCTGCAAAGGCCTGGTTTCACAAACGTCATGCTCAATGTCATATTTCATCAAGCACAAAGTACATTACAGTAAAGTCTATTTCCACAAACGTCGTGCTCTATTATGTTTCATCAAGTACAAAAGACCAGAAATCAATCTTCCTTACATCCAGTCATACCAACGTATTCATACCCATGACTCCCCGCGCTTGACGGCTCCGCGTCATGCGCCGCAATTCCATCTGCCTTGATATTCCGTCAGACCCACACCCAGACTAGTTGCTTTGCCGTAGTACCACCTGCCGGAGATTATATTCTCATGGGATATCAAAATGAGGTGCCTCTTTCTATTGTAGAAGAGAAAGAACAACATAAGAGAAAATGAAAGGAAAAAAAAAAGGAAAGGAAAGGACAATAGGAAAAATGGCAGTCATGATGAAAGGCTCATCGCAGTCGCGTAAGCGCAAGGAGGTCGTTGCGAGCGTAAAAGGCTCTTATTCGTTTTCCAAAGATCCCTACTTGATGTGAGCAGACGTTTGAGGCGATTGTGTGCGTGTGTGTGTGTGTGACAGAATCAAGAGAGAGGAAACTCACATAGCGGTATCGTCAAAAGACAAACGCCCATCTGGATCGACGCGACAATCAAAAACACCTTTTGAAATCCTCCGCCAATAATCCAGTCGTATGCATAAAACGTAAGCACACAACTAAAGATATTCTTGAAGATAATCATGAGGGTGAATCCCTCGACCGTCAGGTCTCGGTACGCATCGACAATGTAGAGCGAGCTGGCGACGGTGCCAATGACCATGCCGCCGACCTCAAAGGCGAAAAAGGTCAGGGGCACAACGTACGAGTACTGGCCCGTGAGGAGATGGTCCGCGGTGACGCCAAAGCCGTAGAGGCCGATGCCGGCTGTGATGAGCATGGGGAGCACGAGCACGAGACGGAACTCGGGCTCGTAGATGCCCTTGTTTCGGCGCGTGAGCCACCGGGCTAGGGGGTCGGCCATGACGCCGGAGATGATGAAGCCCACAACGGCACCGATAAAGGGCGCGACGTAGGTGTAGCCTGTCTTTTCTTCGCCCCAGAAAAAGGGGGGTCCGATGAACATGATGGCGACGATGACGCCGATGAAGATGGTCCAGCCAATCATGGTCCCCTGGATGAGACAGCTCCAGACAAAGGCCGGGTTCAGGATAAGGGGAAATGGCCGCAGAAAGAGGACCCAGTATCGCTCGTGCGTTTTTCTCCCGTCAAACAGCGACATGGACTCGACAAAGGTCTTGGGGGTTGTATTGGCGTCACCTATTGGTTGCATAGCTGACGTCTTGGGAAACAAGACGAAACCGCGTTGGCGAGGAGAGGCTGCGTGGACGGCGGCGGCGGCGGCGTCGTCTGCGGTCGACGTGTTGTTGTCGAATTTGGGCAAGGGGGCGAGTTTTTCCTCCTCGAAAATACCGTCCGTGTTGTATTTCGCTTCTCGACGATAGGCTGTTTCGGGGCAGAAGAGGAAGACGGCAGGGAAGACGGCGGCGGAGAAGATGGCGACCAAGTAGAATGACCACTGCCAGCCGATGGTGTGGGTGATTTTGCCGACGACGACGGGGGTGAAGAAGGCACCGCCAAAGACGGCCAGGTTGGTAAAGGCCATGCGAATGCCACGCTGATGAACGCAGTACAGGTCACCGACGGCGGCGTTGAGCAGGCTCTCGAAGGGGGCGGTGCCCACACCCTGGAAAACCCGGGCGGCTATCAGGCTGCGGTAGTGGTGCTTTTGCGGATCAGACTGCAAATAGGACGTTTCGGGGTCCTTGCTCTGGTTGAAGTTGCCGGCAGCGCCTGCCCAAGCGCTGGACACGATGACAATGAGGATGCCCAGCAGGAACAAATGTCGCTTGCCCCAGATACGGCCGGACGGGACGAAGAAGATGGCAGCACAGCCGGCGCCAAGCAGATAGTAGCCCGTCAGGCCAGCGACACTGGGAAGCCTCTCGGTATACCAGGCAGAAATAACGAGGGTGTTGGAAGCGAGGATGGCGCCGAGGGCGGTAGCCAAGACGGCAGCGAGGCAGAGAGTAAAGGTGACGAGGTCGCGTTTCCAAAGCGGCCAGTTCAGAGGGTCGTTGGGGTCATCGGAGGGTTGGGGGACCTTAATTATCAGAAAAAAGAGGCAAATATCGTCAGTTTGGCGGCGGGCGTCGGCGGTGATGCCGGAGACGATTGAAAGGACAAAAGGAGACCAGACGTACGAGAATGATGGGAGTGCCTCCACTGCGGTCGCACTTTAAATCTTCATGATTGGTGGCTTCCTGAGGACGGCTCGGATCGTCAAAGTATTTCGTCGTGCCTGGAAAACAACAAGGACGAGGTTAGTCGAGTCGAAAATGTCCTCAAGGCTCCCACTACCAGGGGAGTTTTCGGATTCTGGAGGGTCGGAGAGAGGTTGAGCGCACCAGGAACGGCGTCATGGCCGCGGGGCTCGAGGATTCCGAAGCCCATGGTACGTTGTGGAGGATGCGCAGGCCAGATGAGACGAGAATCGAAGAGAATCGAAGACGAAGACGAAGGCGGCGGCGGCGGCGGCGGCAATGGTCTTCTCAAGGGAAGAAGCCAGGCATGATAGCAAGAGAAACAGGCAAAAGAGAGAGGGCCAGGACGGGCGGGAAAACGGGAAAACGGGTTGATGAAGAGATTCGAAAGGAAGGTCCGGACTCCGAGGTCGACGTCAAGAGAGAGACAAGATGGCCAAACATTGAAACATTGGAGAACGCACAGCCGGGCCGCCCGCGAACCACACAACTCTGGTGCCACACAGATGCATGCTGCTAGTCTACATGTGGTCTGGTGCGTCTGGTGCGTCTGGTGCGAACACATTACAATGCAGGTGCAGTACACAGGTGGGGCAGCATCAGGGCCAGCCAATGACTGCGCACGCACCAGCATCCACCCACGACGTCTGTCGCCGTCTGCAACTGCACGTGCACTGTCAATGTGCATGGACGACCACTCTGTCGAGGTAAGGCCAGACGAAATCGCGCAGCAAATCCGACCACGCCGCTAGAGAAAACATCAGATCAGTACATGTCTATTGCGGAAGGCCCGGATGACGCGGCCGAGGCTGTATTCTCTCTCCCTCTCCCTGTCTCTTTCTCGTTCCAAGAAAAAAGGAGGTGAAGGGGCAACTGGAATTAAAAAGATAGAGAAAAAGAACAGAAGAGAAGACAAATCAACTGGAAATAAAAAAAAAATAGAAAAGAGAAAAAAAAAAGAAAAAGAAGGGAAGAGAAGACAAAACAACTGGAAATAAAAAAAAAATAGAAAAGAGAAAGAAAAAGAAGACAAGACAAGAAAAAGAAGACAAGACAAGAAAAAGAAGACAAGACAAGAAAAAGAGAAAGAGAAAATAAAACCCTCTTGACAAGAAAACTACCTCCGCTTCCCTCACACTCGGCATACGCCCAAACCAACACATTGACACGCCTTGAGACACCGACGCACCACAAAAGTGCATGCAACGTGGGCCAAAAAACACGACAACATTCGCCTTCAACACCTCCAGTCGTCACTCAAACAGAGAGCCGAGCCTTTTCTCGAATAAACGCGTTTCGGTGTGCTACGAGGTGAAATGTCCTCGCCGATCGTCCAAAGATTCAACGCGATTCCATCTGTGCCCAGTGCCCAACCCGTGAGAGCGATCTAGAGTATACATACGACTGCATGATGATGGAAAATACATATATTTACACGCACACATAAACTCAGCCTTTCCTTTCCATCTGCCTCGCATTCCACTCCCCCACCAGCCAACATATCCCCTCCACCGTCGAGCAATATCCCCCGTACCCCAACCCCCCTTCCTCAGGCCTCCTCCTCGCGACCTCATCCCTCGCCATCTGCGTCACCGACGAGTTCACCGTCCCGGGCTGCAACAGGACCAACGGATCTCTCGGCTCCCGCAGCCCCCATTCAAACTCCCTCCCAAACACCCGCCTCTTGCGCAGCAAGAGGCACGGCCACCGCGCCAGGAGCAGGCAGTACCACTCCATCACGTGACAGGCCATCCACATGAGCACCGGAGGCGGGTAATCGACGTGGAGGCCCGTGTCGCTCGTGGCCCCCAGGAGGACATAAATGTCCCGGAAGCGCAGGGGCGGTCCATTGTCCGTGACGACAAAGGGCCGTCCCGCGATGGAGGCGGCGTGGGCGCCTAGCAGTTCCTTTTCGAGCAGCAGATGCGCGAGGGAGACGTTGCGGACGTGGACCCAGCTCTGGACCCAGGGCGCGGAAAAGCTCGGCACCCGGTGCTCGGAGCGGAGGATGCGTCCGATGATGGCGTCGTCGACGTGGCCGTAGATGCCGTTGCCGGGGCGGATGCAGCCTGTGCGGAAGCTGGGGAGGTCGTTGGCGCCGCAGACCACTCCCTCGGCCTCGGCCTTGCTGCGCGAGTAGTTGGACACGAAGTCGCCATGTTGCCACTGCTTCTGCTTCGTCCATGTCTCTCCTGGTCTCAGACCATCCATACCCATGTCCATGTCCATGTCCGTATCAAAGTCCGCCTCGTCGAGCACCTGCGCGAATCCCCGTGGTGCTTCGTTCCCCCAGGCAGCATCCGACCAAGTCACGCTCCGCGCCCCGGCCTGCGAACTCGACGTCAAGATGAAGACCTCGGCGCCTACGCGCCGTGCGCACGACACCGCGTTGGCCGTGCCCACGACATTGACCCGCCAGCACCGCTCGTACAGCATCTCGTGTCGCTCGTACGGACGAATCACCGCCGCCGTGTGAAACACTGTCAACGGGAGGCTCGCCGTGCTCGCCGGCCACATCTCCTCAAAGGCCTTGGCCGTCGATGTCTCGGACGTGACGTCGCCGTGCACGACAGGCACCCGACCGGCTCGTCCAGAGGGGGTAAACTCCTCGCGAAACGGCCGTCGCACGTCAATGAGCCGGATGGCCTCGGGCCTTGTGCCGCCGTCGAGGAGATCAAGCGCAATCTGGCATCCCACGAGTCCTATAAGTGTTGTTTTAAAAATTAAAAAAAGAGAAGAGAACGGAAACAAGGCCCAAGATTAGGAAAAAAAAAACGAACCTGCCCCAACAACAATATACCTCCTCTCCAACCTCTCCGGATGCCTGCTCCGAAAGTCCATTTTCTTGGAAACAACCCTCGCGTACGCCTCCCGCGCCGCCTCCTCCGTCATTGGCTCCACGATGTGCGGGAGCGCCTCTCGTGGTGTTTGCATCATGATTCGATTGAGTCGGATGGCCATGAAGAGTGCGGTGGCGGCCGCACCGAGCAGCAGCAGTAGCAGCAGCGTCATGACCATTGTCGTCGTCGTCGTCGTCGTCGTCGTCGTCGTCGTCATCGTCACCACCGCCAATGCCCACTCGTGCAAACGGTGCAACAATCAAAACCGTTGTTTTGCAATGCGTCGAACCGTCTATGTATATGCGTACGTCAATGAACGGATTGACTCGCCTCGTCTCTCATTTTAGTTTTGCCGCGTAAAGCTTGCTGCGCAGTGCCCAGGGCTAATTGCCAGCTGCCAGCTGCCGATGGCCGATGGCCGACTGCCGACGACCGGCTGCTCCGTGCCTTGTAGTGCATGTGCCCAGCCACTCCAAGACCCCAGGATGTCAGGAGTCAGGACTCAGAAACCCACAAGCGCCCCCAACTGCCCAAAACGTGAAGAACACTCAACGGTTTTTAGTCAAGGTTTTTTATTATTATTATTATTTTTTTCTTTTTTTCTCTTTTCGATGAGCCCAATCCACCCTGTCATGTAAATGTGTAAAATCATTCAGCAACTTGCATTACGCCGATTGCGCCCAACACATCCTGCTCCCATTCTTTGATTCGACTCCAGTCATCTCCCTGTCATTCACAATCCCTGGCGACGATTCACGGTCCCGTCTCACCTTGTCGCACCGTCTTCTTTCACCGCTCACCGCTCATGCTCACAGCTCACCAAAATATTTCCCTTTCTTCAGCGTCAACAAAGGAAAGCTTGCCGCCAAACCCGTTGTCGTTACAAATTCCCACGTCGTCGAGCTGCGCAACTGTCTCGAGCGCCGGCTGAAAAAGACTATCAAAGATGGCCTCCTGCTGGCTTACATCCCATTCCAAACATGCTCCGAGTGAAAGGTTGGCATTTCCCCTGAGTAGCGCATCCAGCGTTGATGAGGATATGTAAGCTTCAAGCCACGACTCCGGACTGTGGCCCTTTGAGCTAGCATCCCTGGGAATTGTCCATCTACGGCGCCTGTCCTTCTCCTCACCTGCTCTCAGTGTCTGAAATTCGGCGACAGAGAGAATACTACCAGGTGTTCGAGTCGACTTATATCGCATCATGTGCCTAATCCGCACCGCCGTAATGCTCCACCCTTGTTTACCAGTCATCAGCTCGAAAACATGCTCGCCATTCTGTGCGGTGCTGCTACAACGGTTAGTCTCTCACACCCAAACATCACAACGAAATCTGCGACACCAGTCACCATGGCACAAACCTAACTTGGATAGAATTTGTGATGGCTTGTCCGATGTTTTTCTGGGCTGGAGATTTGGTGAGATTACTAGAGTGGTTGACAGCCAACTTCAAATCCCAGGCCCGTTGCACGCAGTGCACCAGAGTACAGCCCAACTCCGACGTTGGTCCATGACAGCTAAAGTCAAATGTTGCGGCATCAACATCAATGGTCATTTGTTTGTCGTCAAGTGTGCATTGAATCTGATAGATCAAGTCTTCTCCAAGAAGAACCCAAGGAGATGTTGGGTACTTCACAAAGAGATCGGCATCAGATCGAAGTCTAGACAAGATTGTTGAGAAGCCAATTCGTTCTCGTTCAACGGCTTCTAGTTCTCTAAGAAGATCTGTCATTTTCCGATGCGGCCCAGTGCCGATGTCCACATCTGCGCTGCTAAGATCTGTGAGGTAGAAGCGCCCAAACTGTAGACGAACCGATACGAAGCCGGGACAGCGCGCTAATATGGGCCAAAATGACTGCAAGTGCTTCTCCAGCAGTTTGATGACATGTGGCCTGCTTCTATGGTCCTTGATCTTTTTAGAAACGAAGGAAAACCTTGTTAGCACTTGGTTCGGAGGGATGGAAACAGGATAGAGATATGCGTATGGAAGATGTGTACATATATCCTTACTTTTGCGGTCTCTGGCTCTGGCTCTGATGACTTCGGCTCCCAAATGGACGACGGCAGGTTTGATGGAGGATCGTCATCCAACAGGGAAGCCAAGCTTGGCTGATTGTGTTGTTGCGTTGTTGGGGCAGATTGGCTGCTGGTCTGAGACACGCCGTCCATGTCAAAGATGAGCATTTCATCCATTGCCATGAGCACCGCTGAGTGGGATTCGATTCGGTCATTTTCTCGAGGCGAAGGACAGCTTGCGGTAGTATGCTTGGAAAAGTGTGTATCAGGAGGATTAGAGTTCATTGAAAACATTATCTCAGAGTCTGAACTACTCCTTTCGGCCCTTTTGGGAGGATATTTGTGCTGGAGGAACAAAGTGGTAAGCCAAAATTTGGATGTTGTACGCGCGTCGGGCGTGCCATATGTTCTGTACGTATTCGACCGTCTTTGTGGGCCTTGGGTGACAGTCCGTATAGAGACTGCGCGTCTGAGCCTTTCAGTATCTGTAGGGGGTTGTACAAAGGTTCGGCTGTCAAGTCCAATGTGGGAGAACCACCTATAACTGAATTTCTCATTGGGTTCTGGTGTATAGACGACATGCTGTGTCGTTATAGCCGCAGCCTGTTTCTGAAGAATGAATTAGTCACGGTGCAATGCCAATTATATACTCATAAGTGAACCGTTGGCTTTACTGTAATATGAAGAAGAGCATCCAGAATTTCGTGGGCATATTTCAGAGTTTCTCGACTATTGGTGCCAATATACAGCACAGTTTCCTGCAAGTTGCTTGAAACTGTACAGCCCAGCAGAGAGTCGAGAGAGCCGACTTTAGGGTCTTTGGTCTGAGATCCGTCGAGACGGGATTGCATTTGTAGCATTTCCTTGAGGTTGAAAGCCAAAGATTTCTGCGGCCAGACCGTCTTGAATGCAAGTTCTTGCATCGCCACTGGGAATTGCCACTGGGCAAAATCGGTTTGATACTTGGACGATGCCGAGAATGCCGCCCAAGGGATAGAGAGAGATGTTGTGCCGATATCAGCAAGACAACCAGAATATTCTTCTGGTTGTTCCAAGAAACGGGTGTTGTCCTCGGTGATTGTAGCCAGGAGGGCCGCGATTGCATCGGTAACCTCGGCTTTGAAAAAACGATACGTGATGACTTTGAACCACGGACCGATGGGTTCATAAAGGATCTCGAGCACCTTCTTCCCTGTTTTCTTGTACGGTTTAGGGATGGGGATGGGGTGAATTGGACACGATACGAAACTTACTTGAATAGGCGCGTTCTTCAACTCCTGCATGAAGTGATGCACCCCAGATGGAAGAAGTGGCGGATTGCAAGCCATGTAGAATTCTACGAGCTGTAACTCTTCCATGGTAGATGTCCTGTAGATGAGAAGCCTAATATGTGGAAGGGCTTCTGTGATTAAGAGAGAAACAATATAATATGGCGGGAAACGTAGAAGGAAGATTTAAAAGGTCAAAGGTAAAGGAATAGAACGAAGCGTTTCAATATCGAGCTAGGCTTTCAGGAATCATCAGCAGAAGGAAGGAAGGAAGCAGTTTCCGCGTTCTACTTACAAGCTTTTAGTCGAGACTTGGCCTTGGGAGGAAAGTCAAGGTACCGCGTCCGGTTGTCTTTGATGCAGAAGTAGTCGATATCTAGAGATTAGTCTTTGGTATTTTTTTTCCTCTCCCTTTTTCCTTTTCCTTTTCCTTTTCCTTTTTTTCTTTTTTTTCTTATCTCTTTCTTTTGTTTCTTTTTTCTCTTTCCTTTCTCTTTTCTCTTTCTTCTTTTATTAACTCATCCCCAAACCAGACTCCTAACTTACCAGCTCAATCAAAACAAACAAAGTCCCAAGCAGCCTCAACGCAACCACACCAAACCTCCGTCCACGCGTCCTTATACATAAAGGGAGAAGAAAAGAAGAAACAAAACAAAACAAACCGGAAAAAACCGTCACAAGAGGCTAAGCGAGCGTCCACGCCGGCCTGGCCAGGTGCCGGCCTGGCAGGGCAGGTGCGAGGCAGATGTGAACGGGTGTCACGGCCGAGTGGTTGACTGATTTGTTGAGCTGGAGACAGACAGGCTGGCTGGCTGGACCTCAACGTGTATTCGCGGAAAGCGTGATGCAGTCTTCGCAACGGATGGGGCCTGACACAGCATTGAATGTATGCGTCATGAAGAGAATCCAGAATGAAGTACCTACTCAGGTCAAGTACCTAGGTAGGTAGGTACGAAGGGAAGAGGGCAGGTAGGTAGCAGTCGAACAGGTAATTTCCGCTTGTCCCGTTTGTTTGCCAGCGCAGTCCATCCAGTCATGCGTTTGTACCGCGGATCGTAGGTCGTTCCCCAAACGTTTTCCACCGAATTTGCATGGCGAAATGTTGAGAATGACCTGAATTTCCTGCATGTCTGTTTTTCGACTCGTCAACTGTCTTCAACGTATTGGCCAAAAAAGGTTTACCAAATAGTGGAATGACAACTCACAACAGAGGAGACGGAGTACAAAGTGTATATATATAAGTATATACATGAATATATATAGATAATCAAAACAATCTATTCATATCGTCTGCATCGTCATTGACAATTGCGTCAAAGCAGACGAGAAGAGAGCCTCTCCTTTCCTTCCTTCCTTTCCATCCCTTCTTCGTCGTTGCCTTTCTTTTTTTTTTTTCCTTCTTTCTCTCTTTTTCTTTCTTATTCAAATAAAACCCAAAATTACACCCAAGCGCCTCATTATATCCCATCATCCTCAGAGTCTTTCCCCGTAGACACGTAGGGTTTCTGTTCCATCATATCGGGATACGTAGTCATCTATTCTGCTAAAAAGAAGACGAGTTGTAAAACCAAAGAGGGAGAAAAAAGAAGTGGTATTGTAAAGATGGTCGCCTGAAACAAGAGTCGAGTGAAGCGGATGGCACGGGTGGTTGTTGAAACGGCAAGTCGAGCGAGAAACCGGTAAGCCAGAAATCAGCCACTTTTCGCATATGGTGTGCTATGAATCGCGGATTGGAGCAAGCGTGTGGATGGAGGGGGAATAGAAGCTTTGATTTTTGGGTAACCCGGCATATGGGACGCCCATCGTTTTGTGCCCCCCCCCCCCCCCCCTTTTTTTTTTTTACCGTCAATACCGGCATTACCTCTCGCCATCTTCCCCCAATAAAGCGCGGTTTTCTTCTTCTTCTTCTTCTCTCTCTCTCTCTTCTTTCACTTCCTTTTTTAACGCATCGAGTAGAATTGGCTCATTCAGCCCCCTTGACATTTTGTTTCACATTCAAGGCCCATTTGAGCTTGTGCAAAGCCTCTCTAGCCTCGTCCAGTTGCTTCTCCTGCTCTTCTTGCCTTTGCTTCGCACTCGTCTTGATGTCTCTGAGCTCATCTTCCTGTGTCTTCTTGTATTCTTCAAAAAGACGCGCAATCTCCTCCTTTTCGCGGCGTAGCTCCTTGATATTATTGTCCTGCTGTTCACACAAGTCGCGTAGCGTGGTGATCTTGTGGTCGTCCGACCTGCGGTCGTCGACAAGGGTGGTGATTTCGCCTCTCAGCTTGGACACGGTGCGTTTGACCTCGTCGCCCTGGTCGCGCCAGTGAGAGGAAATGGCATTGTAGCGGCCCTCCATCAACAGCGCATAACTGGTTGCCTCTTCCACCCGGACCGTAGTCTCGGTCTTGACACTATCGAGCTCGTCCTTCCAGCTCTTTTCGCTCTGCTGAGCGGCCTGGGCTTTGCGCTTCTCCAGCTCAATGGCCGTGGTTAGGGACTCGACTTGACGCTCCTTCCGAGCAAGCAGAGCCTTTGTGACATTGGCCTCGAGCAAGCGACTTTCGTACTCGTTCATCATGCGTTCCATTTTATCTTCGACCAGCTTGGCGGCCTGTTTCGCCTCTTCGGCTCGTAACCGTTCAATCTTGATGTCTCGCTTCAGGGCATCGTTATCGCTGACGAGCCTGTTGATGACACGACCCGTCTTTCCCAGGCCGGCCTTTCCAATAGTAGAGTCCCAATGGCCATTGTCTGCGTCCTCCGAGACTGCGGGCGAATCCTGCGGCATCAGAGCTTCAACGGTGCGAACGCCGTTTCCGCTCCATCGGCTCGGCGTGTTTGCTTCGCTCTCTGACGGATCCTGTTTCAGCCTGGTGGTGGACGGGGTTTGTTGTGGTTGTGGTTGTAGTTGTAGTTGTGGCTGTGGCTGTGGCTGTGACTGTTGTTCTTGTTCTCGTTGTTCTCGTTGCTGTTCTTGATGCTGTTGTTGCTCTTGATCTTGTTGCTCTTCTTGTTGCTCGTCTTCCTCCTGTCGCTCGTCATGGGGGTTATGGTCCTCCATGGCGGAGGAGGCACTGGCGGTAGAATTGACACTGCTGGTGAAAAACACACTGCGCTTGCTGTCTGGGCTGGACTCGGAGCCGTCGTAGCTAGGTACGCTCCGGATGGTGGCCGTCCGGGCGAGAGCTTGTTTTGGGGTATTGTGTGAAGGAGAGGGACGGGAGGCCATCATGACGTTCATAGTTTGTGTTGAGGCGCGGGCTGAAAGGACATCAGCGTCGTCGTTTATCGGCGAGGCATCTATGAATGCGTGTGTACTGCCCGTGTCGTGTCCGTGTCGTGTCTGTGTCGTGTCCGCGGTTCTGGTATGTAGGTAAAGTAGGTATGTAGCAAGGGCGTGAAGTCGCTGTCAAGGGGGCCGTAACGGGCGAGCAACGCAATGGCAGGCAACTGAGCAGAACGCAAGTCAGCAAAAAGACAACACAACAATGGCAGCAGATCAGTTGACGCCTCTTTTTTTGTTTCCACGCAGGCGGTCCCATCAGTCAAGAGCAAAAGCACCAGACGGGGGCGGCGGCGGGGTTTCTCACGCGCCAGAGAAGCTTGAGGCGAACAGGATGAGCTCTTGATTCTTTGTTTGTCTTTGGACTGGACTGGACTGGACTGGATTGGGCTGGGCTGGACTGGACTAGCAAGTGATGTGCGGGCGACGGACCGAACGTGATTCACCGGGTGCCAAGAAAGGCAGAGCGTGGCCCGGGCCCGGGCACAGGCACAGGCACACGGGCGAGATCTGAAATCTGAACAGGAAACAAAGTCTGGTGGGTGACAAAGCGACCAGAAACGGGAGGGGTACACAGCAAGAACGAGTGTGGTGTTTTTTCCCCTTTGTAATCAGCGGCTCGGGAGGTGTCGCAAAGCTGAGCAAACAAGAGCAATGAGTCGGTGGTGTGGATGGGTGTGGACAAAGAGAGCCAAGAAAAGAACGTAAAACTCCAATCAAAAATAAAAATAAATAGAAAATAAAAAACAAACCCGACAGAAAAAAAGGAAACAGGTACCGGTACTCTCGGTGCAAAGACGGGTGCGTTTCGACCCGGTTGCGCCGTTACTAGGTCTGGTCTGGCTGGCTTGTTTGGCTCCAGTCCAAAAAACCAAAAAATCAAAAAATCAAATCGTGTCTGGCTCAAATCTTGCCTGTCCCAACTCTTGTCTGGCAGCGTGGCCCGTTGCTCCGTAGCTCCGCGACCCGCCAGACGGCTGCCAACTGGTTGCCAACTGGTTGCCCACTGGTCCGCCGGCTGGTCCGTCAACTTGGTACCTGGCCCATCATGGATTCGTACCCCCACATGCAGCCGTGTGAGTGGTCAGCAGCGGCAACTAACCGCGGCTCCAAGGCGAGCCCCAGCCCAGGCCCCAGTCCCTCGGGTGAATTCCAAACGAGACAAAAATAAACAGAGTCCGAGGGATAATTGATTTAAAATGGGGTAAAAACAAGATAAGAATAAAAATAAAAGTAAAAGTAAAAGTAAAAGTAAACGAGTAAAAGTAAACAAGTAAAATGAAAATTAAATAAGTAAAAGTAAAAGTAAATAAGTAAAAGTAAAAGTAAAAGTAAAAGTAAAAGTAAATAAGTAAGCATATATAAAAAGAAATAAAGCAAAAAAACAAAAAACACAATTCAGACACAGTAGTGCACACTAGAAACATCAACGCCGTCCACCCGTCCAATTCGGTCCAATCACATCAGCCCGGCACGAGGGTAAATGGAAAGTAACCATGATGGGCAAAAACAATGGGAAATGCAAAACATGGACGCGCGTTGGCCATCGCGTCTGCTCCCTCAGACATTGGCATTGCATTGCATTGCATTGCGTTGCGAGCAAGCGCCCCTTTTCGAATCAAAACGCGTAGATGGGGTAGGGGTCTGTACATTTCACCAACTCATGGCTCACCACTTTCGTACAGACAATGTACCTCGCGGAATAAGGAATGTGCGGATGTACATGCGTGTACGATGGCCAGAACGGCATTGAACATGCCGTCCCACCAAGCCGCATGCAGAGTAAAAAAAAAAAAAAAAAAAAAGGGGGAAGGAGGAGAAGAAGAAAGAAGATAAACACCACACTTCGTGCGTGGCTCCTGGTCCGTCGTCCAATAAACGCGCCCTCTGGCTCGTTTAATTTCAATTGCAAACTGCGCGTTTCATGCTCTGCAGACACAACAAGACACAACACATGACGCCATTTCTCCATTCAACTGACTTGGGCATGGAATGGAACAATCCCTCGCCAGTCAGCCGTGGCGTGGCTTGCACAGCTGGCTTCTTCATCTTCAGACGTCACCGCAAGGACAAGCAAGCAAGTAGCCAAAGCCACAACTGCCGCGATGAATTCATCACTGACAGAGCACACCCATAAAAAAACCTCCACAAACAAAAGCATCCTTCCAAATGACACGAAAAAAAAAAGGCAGACAGTGAAACCGCAGATCCAGTATCTGCCTGCAAGACCATCAGTTCCCTTTTCCACATGAAACGCTCAGAGTGTATGCTTCACTTCATATTCAGTACACAATGTACAACTATCTTCATCTCCGTTGTGAAGAGATAGAAAAGATGAAGAGGAAAAGGAAAAGGAAAAGGAAAAGAATAAGACAGGAGACAAAAAAAAAACCATGTTTACTTGGTCGTCAGGAATCCGTGTCTGTCGCAACAATAAATAAATAAATAAATCATCTACCCTCCACATCTTTGCCGTCACGTCGCAATGGCGGTCCCTGTTACTGCCAGTCCTTTGTTGTCGCCTTCATTGGCGTTTGCTTCAGCGCTTTCGACGAAGCCGGGTCTGAATTTGGAGAGGTACTTGCTTGCCATGGGTCGGGCGTCATCAACTGCACGCGAACACGGGGTTAGGATCATGGGCAAAAATCAGGCGCAACAATAAATTAGAGTGGCGGGAGAGGAAAGAAAAAGGAAGAGAGAGAATGGGGAAGAAAGGGGGAGGGTTGGAGTTTTAGTAGCTTACATTCTGTCCAAATGTCTTGCACCGCATCAAGAGCAATCTCCTTGACGGGCGGACGCATCATGGCCAGATACAACAGACTCGTCAACGCCAGCTGCGTGACGCTGGGATCCCGACACATGTCCTTGACCCGAGTTAGCATGCCGCGGTTCAGCTCCGGGATTTCGCTCAAGAACCGCGTCAGCACCTTGTCCTGCGGGTGCAGGTAAGGAAGAAAGCCGTCAATGAGCCGCAGCGCCGTCTTTTCGTAATTGCCCGCATAGTCGCCCGTTCCCATCCGGGTCTGCATCTTGTCGTTGTACCACTCTTCGCAGAGCCATGACACCGCCACGTCGATGTGTTTGCGGAAATCTTCCATGATGTAGTTGTACAGGACATCTCGTATGTCGTGGCTGAGCGACCGTTGTCGGGACGATGATGATGATGATGATGACGACGACGACGACGATTCTTCATCCTCCTCTTCACATTTGACCGTCTTGTCCTCGAGTCCTGTGGTTGACCGAGTCGCAAGACGTGTCAGGATAGTCATCCATGCATCTCGGGTTCCTGAGCTGGCTGCTAGTCGCACAAATCCAGCCTTGTCCTTCTTTGCCGGGGGCTCCTCGAGCGACTTCATCATCTCCACCACCTTAGCCACCGTTCCGTTCCCGGCAGTCAATGCCGTTTGTGGTGTGAGCTGAGGCGGCTGTGGCAGATTAAAGGACGTCAGTGACAGAGTTGCATCTAAAGTAGGCAATTCTGGTACCGCTAATGACGACCCGTCCAGCTTGTTCAGGAGCTGTTCCGTGTCTTCGGCCTGGTAAAAGTCTGGTTCATAGTCGTCGTCGTCGTCGTCGTCCACCCCAAGCGGCGCCGTGTTGGGGTTCAATTCAGCGGCAGGCGCTTCGGCCACGGCGGCCAGTCGCCCACGCACGCCGTCGACGGCCTTGGCGAGCAATTGCGCATCGATGCGTGCCAGAGACGTCACCGCAATCTTGGACGTCATGGCGACAGGAAGATGAGAGAGATCGAATGACTTGAGACCGGGGTGCGCAACCAGTGTAAATATATCTGCCAGGCTATGCGGTCCCGGCCCGAGCGGAGGAATCTGAGGCACATGTGTCTCGACAACTTTTTGCCGCTTGGCATCAAATCCATCATGCTGCTGTACCTCCAGAGGCCTTTTCCTCCCAGATTCATCCAGAATTTCCGTCACTGTCCGCATCGTACGCTCAATGTGCTGATGTATCCGTGGGACTATCGGGTTGTGAGGGTCTCGCTTGGTGAGATGTATCAATAAAAGTCGCGCCGTCTTTTCCATGGACTTGATCATGACTCTGCTTCTTGGTGTTAAGGGCGAGTTGGCTAGCTGAAGTGGATTGAAGTTGAGCAGCGCGTTCAAAATTCGATTTGATGTTGCCGGTCGCGTTCGGACCAATATTGACAAGCAATTCAGCGTTGCGTCGACGAGGAGAGCATCACTGTGCTTGGTAAGCTACGCAAAGAAAGAAAAAGGACAAGAAACGAATCGAAACGGAGGGGAATGGGGAATGGGGAAAACTAGAGAAGGAGAGAGAGAGGCAGACAAGAAAAAGAATGAATATCAACTTACGTGCTCTCTTGCAAAACGCTGAGCATGCGATCCAGGAGACCTGATGCCTCAGCCTCGAGATTGCGAGGATCGAGTGACTGGTGGTTGGGCGGCACCTTGCCTAGCGAAATATCTAGAGTTCCAGCTTGCTGCGACCCCGAAACGTTAGAGAACAAATACTGCGACACAGTGCAACAATGAGACCACAAAACGCACTCTATATTCCGCTCCCGAAGACACCGTCTGGGCCAAAACAACTCGCTGAGCGAATTTGATGCAGCAAATCTTGACTGAAGGGACGGCGTTTTCCCATAAGCGTAGAATGGTCTGTTTAATACTTAGGACCTTGTCCCAGGTGACTGTATCATAGCCATTATTTATTCTGTGGAAAAAAAAGAAAGAAAAAAAAGACGAAGGTTAGCTTGGAGTCTCAATCATGCACTGCATCTTTTTTTTCCTCTCTCTTTTTTTTGTCCTGTACTTTTTCCCAACCAGAGGACACTTTCGTTTCCAAGGAAAATTAAAAAAAAAAAAAAAAAAAAAAAAAAAAAAAAAAAAAAAAAACTAAAAACTAA
>AFRA01000534.1:0-23690 GCA_000223055.1 Claviceps fusiformis PRL 1980
AATAAATTTAAAAAATAAAATTAAAAAAAATTATTTAAAATAAAGTTATAAATATTATTAATAATATTAAAGTAAAACTATTAATAAAAAGTTTAAATTAAAAAATATATATAGATAATTTAAAGTAATATATTATTTAATTAAAATAATTAAAACTATTAAAACTAAATATATAAAATTTAATAAAATAAAGAAATTTAAATTAAAAAAACTTTAAATTAATTAAATAAAGTATATTATAATTATTTTAGTATTAAAGTTAATACTACTTTTTAAACTTAAAGAGTTTATTAAAAGGTAAATTAACCTTAGTAGTAAGAAGTAGGTTAAACTAGTGAATATATATATATTATTTAGTATTAGCTATATGGAGGGAACTTAGCTAGAACAATAATAATAATATTCCCTATCATTTAGCTATTTTTCAGGTGGGTTCTAGCTACGTCCCTAGACCGTAACACTAAGTACATGTATATGCTTTATTTCCAAGTAGTAGCCACGTACGCAATGTATTATAAAGGCTATAAAACAAATTGCCGCTGTGCATTTATGTACTCTTCCAAGTTCTTCAGTGTGGGTAGGTACGGGGCACAGTGGATACAAGCTCCAGTCTCTCATTGAACGGGCTCCGCTTTCGCAATATCCCTGTCCGTTAAGATAAGCACTGGCCCCTCCACCCTCACGGTTCCACCGAACGCTTCGCTGGCTTCAGTCCTTTGTCGATGACATCGCGAGTCTCAGTTAGCGCTACCATCTCCACGCTCACATCTCCTTTGGTACTACCCTCTCACTTAATTACCTCAAAAGGAGGAGCAGCGCGTCACTTGCTGTCGCCAAAGACAAAGTATCATTCATTTCGAAGGCGTCCCAGTATTAGCTCACCAGTTACTATTGATGCGAAGCTGTGACGGCGAAACTCGCGAGGTACTGTCGCTGAGTGCACGGTCACCATGACCGATCGGAACAATCGGGTCCAAGGTTCTACCAGTTTGTTAACATCCGGCCTTGCAGCAACCTTTCAGTCATCGGGGTCAAACGTCGTTCGTTCGCGAAATCGCCGACATGACAACTCGCGTCCTTACGGTGGAACTTCAACAAATATCCATTCTGGTCGCGGCATTGACGATGTCTGGGATGGTTCGAGTCGATCCAGAGATGCCTCTCGATCCTCTGAGCCTACACGATCAAGAACCGACAAACAAAACCCACCAAGTGGGCAGGAGCTAGTGCAGTTTCTGGGTGACTCTTGGGCCCAGAGTTGGTCCTCAGTTCAATCCTTTGCCTCAAGCATCATATCGAACGGCAACAAATCCACAGACAGCCGAGAGTCGCCGCAGAGGAGAGCACGCGTTCGGAGAAAGAACTCTCATCTAGACACTTGGGGACCAGTACCACCATCCCAGTCACCTCTCACCCAAAATATTGCTGCAGGATCTTCTGCCCATAGGCAAGCTGCTCTGAAGGCCGCCAAGACAGCAAGTGTTTTGGAGAGCTACGAGGGAGTAAATGGCGGACTCGATATATCCGGCAAGCACAAGCGCCGTACATCCGACGAATCGATTCCTCAAGACCTTGAACCAGCGGATCAGTTAGTCTATGTTCATGAGGTACAGCCAAATGACACTTATGCGGGTCTTGTTCTTCGCTATAAATGTCGCGAGGACATATTCCGGAAGTCAAACCGTCTTTGGTCTCAAGATAGTGTCCAGACCCGCAAGTGGTTGATACTGCCGGTTGATGCTTGCGAGATAAAAGGACGGCCCCTTGAACCTCAACCGTGTCATCAGAGCCGTGACATAGATAACCCAGCTCTATCAACATTGACAATCGAAGACACGCCATCAAATCGCGAATCTTTAGGCAATGGTTCCTCGCCAAAGCATCGCCACTCAATATCGAGTGCTCAGCGTGAGGAGGACGTTGAGGATGACAAGCCTTGGACACATGTACGCTGGATACAGATTGATTCTTTTGCGAATCCGGTCCAGATTGCAAGAGTTGCTCGACAGTCTTTGGGATACTTTCCTCCTCGCCGGAAAAGAAGCGTTCGGACCATGACTCCCACCATCTCACCAAGACAGAGTTCTGATTTGTCCAATCCCACTCTTAGCGTGCATGAAGCTCCATCTCCTTGTCAACGGAATTTACCCAGACGTCAATCACTTGTGCCTGGCACACCTTCATTATGTCCAGGTCGTGTGGAGAGTGACATGGCAGACATTCGGCCGTCTTGGATGCGTCGGCCCGGTGGCGTGGGTTCCATGAGTACGAGTGTCAAAGAGCCAGGCCCCGACGAGGATTTCTTCAACTCGTGGGCAAAGAAACACCTTCCGGGTTTGGATCTTGACACAATGCCCTCTATGTCTGTGATGGGATCGGATAGTGCGCATTTTGGGTTTGGACAAGCGTCGGCCACCATAGTCGAAAATCCGTCAGAAGGGGCAAGAGACCGTGGTAGTCCCTCTCGCTCGGGTAGCGGTTTAGACAGGGCAGCGGCGGCAGTAGAGCACTGGTTACGAGGTGCTCTAGCGAAGCGACCCAGCACGCCCCTCTTGGGCAATCGATCGCGACCAACGGGCTCGTCCTCCGAACAAGATGTCTCTGATCTGATTGAGCTTAGGAACGCTATTAGTGAAGAGGAAGATGCAACGAATTTGTTGATGTCGTCGGATACAAGTACCACTGCTCGAACCAATCATGTTATTGCATCAAGGAACAAAATAAGCCCAACTCCGGGGAATGCCGACACGCATAAAAAAGGCCGCTGATGGGATATACTCCTCACGATGAGCTAACTCGTTACATCCATGATTCTGCCTGCCGAGTGGTGCCTTACAATCGTGTACCACCTGGGCCACTTATCCGCATACCTGGCGTTTTATTCATTTCTGTGTACTTGCTGCCTGTGTAGCTACTTTGAAGTTGGATAGCTTATAGCATGATTAGAGAAGTATTCAGGGCATTCTTACGCTCTGCCCTGTCCTTTTGGGGAGGCAAATGCTTGTTTTGCTTGATTCGCGCCCCAACATCCCATTTGTCCATTTGAACATGAGAATAGAGCCTGTGTCAAACCAAGACAATTGCGATCACTGATGATGCATTGAGCTTCCAACACCAGCCATGGCATGGGCATCAGTTATTACATGGGTCGGGCAGTGCTTTCCTAACGGACCTCATTTTCAGAGTTGTTACAGCACAGGGAAAGGTCACTCTCATGCAGCCTCGTCTCCCTGTTCCATTTTCGATGATTAATCAGACTTGATACACAAAGGTGGATTCTTTCTATATGTGCGGATATGCGGTACATGCAAACCAGGTACCACCGAGTCAACATTGAATGTCCATATGCGGGTACAACCGTTCTCTAGTGGGGCTTTTCCGCGCCTGAAGGCAGCCGATTGGTGCTAGTGCTCTGTCCCTAATACATTGATGCTACCGCGCGCGAGCGATGCGACATCGGGCTCCGACATTTTTCCAAGGAAACGACGACAGGAGTCTGATTCGTCACTTCCTCTTGCGTTTCAATATCCGCACATGTGCAGCATAGGACTCAGTCGCCTGGTCGTTCTGGACGTCTCTTTGAAGTTCTTCAAGGCTCGAACTCCTGGGACCGAGGTGTGGAGCCACACATGCATGCCTGCTGGGAGTCACTCTCTCAGCCACCAGCAACAACTCCCTACTTCACAAACTGCACCAAAGTATCCGACATCAGCAGCCTCCTCGGTCCGGCTGTGCAGACCAGATGCCAATCTGTATCGAATGCCGATATCCAGTGAAGACATTATGGACTCAGTACTCCGGTACCAGTGACAAGTCCAGTGGGCACAACATTCGCTTGACTGTTTGCCGCAACTGTGGTCGCTTCTGCGACAAATACGTTGAGCACGACTTTGTTGTGCTCTTCATAGATCTTGTCTTGATAAAGCCACAGGTAATACTGCCTCAAAACCCTCCCAGGTCTTAACCCCCGAAATTTCAGGCTCAAGGGTTCTGTGTACTGGTTGTGCTGGATTTGTCGCATTGGCTGACCACAGTATGATGTCATCACATGGCATAGGTCTATCGACATCTTCTTCACAACACGTTGATGCGCGATGGCGATCGGTTCGATGTACGTAAATGGCGATTCAAAAGCGACATGTGTCATAAGTCAATCTCTGGCACCATCGCGCCAAGTTGATATCTTGCATCGCCTTCCCTTTCCTTTTTTTATGAGGGGGGGGGGGGGATAGAAAGCCACTGTGACAAAGGATCTGACGTTTCGATTTCAAATAGCCGTCCATCCTCCGTCTTGGCGTCCTTTTGTTACTCTTCGACGTTTATCTGACATGGGCCCGCATCGAGGAGCTGTCCCAGCCTGCCATGGCGCCGGGATGTAGCAACTTGGGTAATCTGGCCGAACGCCCAATCGTCGTACAATATCTCTTCTTTTTGATGTTGTGTGCCGTATCAACCCTAGCATTTCACATGAGCATCAGGTTTCTCACGTGCTCAACCTTTTCGCCCCTGAATGCATTGGGTATTATGCCTCAACACGCGAGGCCGAATTCAGTATCCACAGCACTACTCGTGTCGTCTTCTACGAAGCTGTTTCCCATTCTTATGGTCATATGGGACTACGACGTTCCCGCTGCCGCCAGATCGCTAGGTTGGGCTGTCGTTGCAAATAATGTCGAGGCTCTCCGCATTTTACTCGATTGCAAGTACTATACAGCGTGCATCCTCGCAATTGCTGGCGCGGCGTCTAGGTGGGCTATGGGACGTATGGTCTTGATTTCTGCAGGTCTAGGCGATGTGGATTCCAGTGGCGAGAGTAGTGTCACTGCCGATGGAAAGGCACTATGGGCATTACTGATTTTAGCACGAGATTGGGCTGGACGATTAGCTGTGGGCTAGATTACATGGGCATGAATTTCATCATACTTCTCAGCGTTCTGCCATATGTACAAGCGCCGATATTGGTATTAAGGGGAAAGTGTCGATCCATCAGAGTCTTTTTTTTGTTCTTTACTTTCTTTTTTTTTTGGGCGAAAACTGTATCAATGGGAAATCAAGCCGAGTCTTCGCACAGCAGCCATACATACTATTCCGATGCGTCCAGCGAGTCGAATGTGGGAGACTCGCTCTATGTACTGCGCAAGATACTTGATTCAAGATATGGGCAAACATACAATGCGGGGAAAGAAATAATCAAGTCGCTCCCTCTTGATGATTAACACATTATCCTATAACGCCATACAATAAATGCATTGTTGGGGGACAGAAACCTTGGCAATCATGTAAGGCACATAATTTGCCTGGCCTCAATGTACAGTCCCCACGAATCTAGTGGCCCAGAAATTCCTCCCGCAAGTTGTTTCTCTTCGGCTCGATCAGGGGATGTAGTTGTGCTAGAAATGTGATGGCCCACATGAGGTAGCAACTGACGATGGAGAGAATTAACGAGGATCGCCAAAGACTATGGAGTAAATCTGAGTCAGTTGTTCGACCATGGACCGTCCTACAAGAAAGGGGCAATGAACATGGTGCACGGAAAACATTATGCAACTTACACCTGGTTTTCTCCCTTGGGAGAAGCGAACCAAGACACAGCACAAAGAGCAATGATAATGGCGAGGCCAATGAAGACGGCATAGCTAAAATGAATGCGACCCAAGTTAGAATCAGAAAAAGAAGAAGAGAAGAATAAAAAGATAACGAAAACGAAAGAGAAGAAGTATCGAGCGTTGACCAGTAGAGTCCGCGATGAGTTGTTTACCTTTGTGCCATTTTCCCAGCGTTCGAAGACTTCGCAGCGTGGTGGACAGGAGATAGAGCGGCTTGCTGCTTTGATGTAGGAAGTGGCTCCGAATCAGGACGAGCACGATGGTCATGAACCGCATAGCAACGGCGTGACGAACTAATCACGTGACCCTCCAGCGCACAGCATGTCCAACTTGTACAGTGTACGCCGCCTTGTCTCCGCGCTCGGTAGGTACCTACTACATTGTAGCTTAAAAGACATCCCTGCCTCCATCTAATGCATGATTTTAATAAACAGTAGGATGAAACATCTTTGACTACAAGTATCGCGATGGAGCTCTCCGATTTATCCAGTAACCGAAACCATCACGGGGGAAGGGGCACGACAGAGAACAAAAAACAATACCGTTTGTATAGCTTTGAGGTCTCGAAATATAAATTTACATTTTGATAGCTTACTGGAATGCTTTCGTTCGTTATTAATTTGGTTGGTATATTTATTGCTTAACATAATTAAGGCGGAAGCAGCAGTTTCCTTATCGGAGCTAACTCGGTGCTTAGGATTCCCTGTAGGGGCGCTAGTCCTAAAAGTCGTGGGGTCTGTATTGGAGTGCTTCAATTTACACTGTCTGTCCCACTTGTGTCTGGCGTGTCGTGAGAACAGCTACGTCGCATAAACCTCTTTTTAGCTCACAACAAACCCTTCGTCTGCCGCTCGTGTTCACCGTTACTGTCCGTCACTCGTCAGCCTGTTCTCACTCCATCCGCCTTTTGGACTTCACTCGGAGAGAAACACGTACAAATTTTTGAAAATGGATTTCAAATCATTCGGCAAGAACATCTCGTGCGTTCAGCCAGCAAACCCATCACATTCAACGTCGCCATGAAAGAGGAAACGCACTAATATGTCTGCCGGTGAAGGGAATTCAGCGCCTCGCTGACGCCGTCTGCGACGCGCATCTTTCAATACACGAAAGAGCAGCTTGGCCAGGCCGAAGATAAAGTACATGATCCGTCCACTCGAATCGACGTCTCTGTCCTGTCTTGGCTAATATCATTTGATTCCTCCACAGACCCAGCTGCCTCCCGACTATATTGACTTGGAGAAAAAAGTTGACGCATTGAAGCAAGCCCATCAAAAGATGATTGCCGTGACGTGAGTTCTCCGCACGCTCCAAATTGATCTTCCTTATCGGATTCTTCATTAACTCGATATTTTGGAAAAATTACAGCTCCCAGTACTCGAACGAGGCTTACGACTACCCCCCAAATATCAAGGAAACTTTCCAAGACCTAGGAAGAACCGTCAGCGAAAAAGTGTCACTCCTGTCCTCTGCAACGACCGCCGCGGAAGCCCAAGCTGCTCTAGTCGCACCTCCAAGTGCAAAGCCTCAACCCAAGACTTTCAGTCATGCCGTTGCACGAGCAAGCCTGGCAAGCAGCCAGTTGCTGCACCAGAACCACACCGGTGCGGGCGAAGACCCATTGGCTACTGCTCTCGAAAAATACGCCATCGCAATGGAAAGAGTTGGCGAGTGTCGTCTTGCACAGGACTCTCAAATTCAAAGCAGTTTCCTCGCTGGCTGGAACACCACATTGAATACCAATCTCAACTTTGCCACTCGAGCTAGGAAGAATGTTGAACGATCTAGGCTCTCTCTCGATGCCGTCAAAGCACACGCAAAGGGAACAACTTTCAAGCTTGGCGCACATAGCTCCCGTGCCGACCAACAGCATGAAGAGCAAGAACTTAGTTCCGCGGCTCAGGAGGAGATTGAGAAAGCAGAGGATGAATTCGTGACTCAGACCGAGGAAGCAGTTGGAGTGATGAAGAACGTGAGTCGCATACAAAGTTCAATACCCTTCACGCAATAAACAGCCGATTGTTAAATCTATCTTTAGGTCCTTGACTCCCCCGAGCCCCTCAGAAATCTAGCAGAGCTCATTGCTGCTCAGATTGAGTACCACAAGAAAGCCTACGAGGTCCTTAGTGAACTTGCACCCATTGTGGAGGATTTACAGACCGCGCAAGAGGTAATGTGCTACCCAGACCTGTTGCGCATGCCTTGAGACTGCCTCAGCTAACCTTGACCGACCGCTAGGCCAGCTACCGAAAGAATCGTGAGGAGGCTTCGTAATGACGGAGAATTCTGTCCTTGTATTGGCAATATTCCAGTGGCAGCAAAATCGATGGGTACTTTTGTTTTTCGTTGGCTCTGTGCTAGAGTAGGCAAATGCCGTCAGAAAGAATGCCGAATCGCAGATGATATGTTCATGGACCAGGGAGACCGCGGCTTGCTGCAAATTATTTTTATCGCTTTCCGTCTTTGTGTCAGGAAAATTCTGTCTTCTCTTCACACTGTTTAGTCTGTCGCACATTTCTAGGAAATAAATACTTCCATCCTGAGTCCACCGCCAGGGTCGTATACAGTTGCCCCCCTAATCGGATCTAAGGCGAGCTGTGTGCGCATATGTATATGACTGCAACAATTAGCTAGACCTTCTCCAATGTAATTATTCTCATAATTCCCATATTCTCTCTCTTGCTAGAAAGGAAGCCTCATGCCATTTAAAGAATGGTGCTTGAGTGGGCACATGTCGTGCGGATCACGTGACTATAGTTGATGATCCCTCGTACGTGAGGTGAGGTGAGACATTGGCATTGGCTTCTGGGCATGACTTGAAGCACTACGTCGAACCATATTTCTAAACCACCATCTAGCATCATCGCGACTGCGAAAATTGGAATTGGCCAACATGCAGCCGACCATGCGCGTGCTTGCGCGTTACTTGGAGGCCGGCACTCCCACTGGTCTGGCTGGCCTTTGGACTCACTCCAACCCGCGATCGACCCTCCTCTATCTATACGGCAGCACTCTCAACAAGCTTCAATCGATACCCGAGAAGTCGCTCTACCGACAATCAGTTGAGGCCGTTACAAGACATCGAATGAACCTCGTCGACGGGTTCGTCCCAGCTGGCTACGATGCATGGGCTGCTAAGGCCAAGGAGCTCATCAGCAAGAACCCAGAGCAATTTCGAGTTACCAGCGGTCGAGTCGATGGCAGCGAAGCCAGGACGGTAAAACTCGGTGACCGCGTATTTGTCATCGGTGCCAAGCATGAGGCGGGCGATGTTCGTTACGAGGAATGGGATGGGGAGGCCGACGAGGGTGGAGAGCTTGAAGGCATTCGAACTCCGGCCGAGCGAAAGGATCAGGTGGTTTGGGCTGAGCGTAAACCACTGGAAGATCACGAAAAAATCGACTGGGAGGACGAGCCTCAATTGACCGCTGATCAGTGAGTAATTCAGCTGGAGACATTGCTTTTGCACGAAGCTGACTTGAAGAACAGAATTCAGGAACTGGAACGGAAGATTGGAGCTGGACTGATTGAGGAAGTCATTCAAGTAGCTGAAGGCGAGCTTCAAATGATTGAAACTATGGCAGAGAGTAAAATGTGAGTCATCTTTAAAAAATGTCTGGCTAGAAACCATTTACTCGACAATACTGACCATTCACTAGTTGGGAGGACTTGGAGGAAACACCTGTTGAAGGACAATGGGAATACTTCGACAGGAAGTCGGCGTGAATTTTCTACAGAGACTGCTGTGCGTTCTGTCCGATAGATTAGCCTGCAAGTGCTCACCACGGGCTCTATCATATAATATTTGTCGTTCATGATTCCCTCATCTGCGCAAGCCGACACGAGAACCTGTCTCCTTGATTCAGTAATTGCCTTGAAGTCATCCTTATGTGCCAGTTGATTACAATGCTGCGTGTTTTCTTGCCATATCTGCCTCCGATGACTGATACATATATATATATATTTTTCTTCAATTCCTCTTGCCGTCGTCTTGTTGTTTTCCACCATCAGACTGGGTGTAACACCACCAAAGGCGACTGCATTGAAAGTGGGGCTCTCTCGATTTTCCTCCAGGATAAAATCCCACGCGCAACTTCTCGATCCCAGCTCACATTTTCCTTTATCCACCAAACCAGGAACAGGCGCGTAAATGTGTTGACAATGGCTTCGTCAAATCATTCGCCACTCAAAGAAAAATCACGGAAGCGTAAACGGAGAATCTCACATGGTGGGACTCCCTTCTCGGCACAACAAAAAGGCAGCAGTTGGTCAAAAGGCCGGCGGAGACAACTATCACTGGCTGGGATCAATGATGACGACGAAGATCCCTCGTATGGCATCAAATACTTTCCACACCGAGGAATACACCATGAAGAGTTTCAATTCACCAGTTCTGACGGGGAAAATGAATTGGACGAAGTCAACATTCTCCATCCACATTCAATTACCTCTAAAACGCAAAGGACGATGATGCATCGTGGTAGTTACCTTGACACCCTTTTGAGATCCACGCATCTGCTCCTCGACGAAGGAAAGGTCAGCAGATCTGCCAAGCTGTTTGGTCTCATCCTACAACTTCGAGTCGATGGCAGACCCATCGATGTTCGTCAGCATAATCTCTGGGCCCTCGGAGCGGAGATTATCATGAGGACTGGGGAAGAGGAAAATCTAAGACGGCTCGGGTTACAGAGCAAGCCATGTGAACGTTCAGGGAGCCACGCACACATCCGTATTCCCACAAGATGGGGTTCGAATACTAATATCTCAAAACTTAGAGCATATATGGAGGAGTTGATGCAAAAGTATCCATATGATCGCAGGTTCCCAAACACAGTTTCAGCCATCGACTTTCAATTTGCCCTCTTGGCATGCGAAATTTTCAATTGTTACGCAGAGTTCGCGGCTGAGATGGCATGCCTTGGTAAAGGGCAAGAACCGCGTCGATCTGAAGCGATTCCGGGCCAAGAGAATTGTGACCTCTCTCTCAGCATGGATTGTGAACGTGATGAAATGACATCTTCCGAGAGACGCCGCTCGCAAAAAGTCAAGCGTGTCCGAGAACAAGCGTGCAGCAGGATAGGGGTAATCGCCTCTAAAATTGATGCGATGATGGAAAACCCGCCATATTCCGGGAACAAATATTACATTCACCTGCAAGCAACAGCATCACTAATGATGGCAGACATCCTGGCTTCTGGTGCAACTGATAATAATAATGATGATGATGATGATAATGACGACGACGACGACGACGACGATGACGACGACGATACTATTGACACCCGTGATGGTGTAAAGGCGGTCAGGACTCAGAAAAAGGCAAACCGTCTCCTTCAAAGACTCATGCATCATACCAAGCATTCCGTCTCATCCCTGTTGGATGTTTCGGTGCAACGTATTTGTCAGAATCAACAACTACAACAAAAAAATTTGCATGTATCGCTTCCCATTCGGAAAGTGTAACACAGTATATATCAACATTGTCTATTCTGCTTATCGGGTCGTCACACTTGCGCGAGAAGCTGTTTTCCGAGCCCAGCGCTGAAGCACCAGGGTCGTGTTCGAGCTTCCTACGACCACACACCACTCGCCACCTGGACTCCACGCTGCTTGCCTACCCACAAAGTTCGCCGATGAAGACTCGGTCCGATGAGCTCGGAGAGCGTCGTGCGGGTCCTCCATACTATACCTGGATTCCCATGAATTCCATGTTTCTGTTGAATAATCAGTCGTTTCTGTATGACCGGTTTGACCAGATGTCACAGAATCTCTGTCGCTTGCGACGCTCTTTACCCTGCCGGCTGCATCCGCTCTTTGTCGCGGAATCACAGGCTTCAACCAGCTGGGAACCTGGACCGGCTTCGACTTGTCACGACGAACGTCATTTTGAGCTGCCATGACCTCTCGATAGACTGTGAGCCGCCTGAGATCCCAGAAGAAAATATTACCTGCGGCGTTGCAAAACGCCAAAACGGGGTTCTGCCCCGCAACATGATGAAGTTTGAACCGCATGAAGAATTGCGGGCCACAATTAGGTGTATGGAACTCCAGCAATCGAGTGTACTGAGAGGGACATCGTGGCGATGTAGCGGGAACAAACGCAGATCTTGTTAGACGATCCGGATCTTCATAACTTGTGGGGAGCACATTTTGAGGAGTTGGTGCTGTACTCTGCGATGGTCTTGGCCCGGCAGACGAAAAGCCTTCGATCCTCCACAACACAATGACATTATCATGGCAGGCTCTGGAAAGTATATAATCCCCGTAGAAGGCGACACTTGCACAAAACTCAAACATTAATGCTGCGTCTCGGAAAAGAAAGAAAGAAAAAGTGAGAGTTGCATACCAGTCAACTATGCCACCGTGAACTGCGGAAGTGGAAAAATGAGGATAATGTACTTGACGAGGAGTCGTGATGGCACTCTTGGGCAAGTCTGGAATGGTCCACTAGAGTGGCAACGTGAGACGTGAAAATCAAAGGTTGACTGGATTGTATGTGGGCAAGTGGACGTACGAGGTTAATGATTTGATCATGACCTGAGGACAGAATGTAGTGGCCAGTGTCATGGAATGCCTGAAATCGGTAAGAAGCGTGTCTTCTAGATGAAAAAAAAAAAAACGGAACAGCATTGTACACACCAGTGAGAGCAGACTCCACGAGTGCCCTTCGCCAGCAAGAATACACAGACAAGGCTGTTCTCCATGCACTGGATCTATACTCCAGATACGGACGCTGGTGTCGTCTGAAGCAGAAGCAATAATGGAGGAATCTATTGGTGAAGTGGCCAAATCATTCACGTCCTTCAATACATGTCAGTATAAAACGAAAAGCGGGCAAAAAAAAAAGATGACCTACTCCGCCGTGTCCTACAAAACACTGTAATGTGAAGCGTCAGTTCGACTTGCTGCTGTTGGCGATGATGGCAATCGTACCCGAACTAGACTTCCGTTTGAGACGTCGTATATTTTCACTTTCGCGTCAACACCACCTATACAGATGTATGGAGCCCCCGAGACAGGATCTTTTGTCCAGGTGCAGCAACAACCAGATGATTCTTCCTAGCCAAGAAGCAGACGTCAGACATCACAACGCATTGGTAACGTCGCGGGGCAAAGCACGTACATCTTCGTCACGTATCAATTTGATGACCTCGCATGGGTTAGAGTCACCGGTGTGCTTTGAAAGCTTGCATACAAATATCTGGGAATCTTTAGCTGAAGAGGAAGACGAGATGATGACCTCGATAGATGCCACAGCCCCCCACCTGACAGAATGCGCATCATACATGTTTTTTGCTGACAGCCGCGAATACGGCGTCTTGATCTAGTGGCTGATATGGACAGAATTTGACGTCGAAGAATTCTTCATAAGGAAATATTAGACCTGATAACAATTCACCAGAATTGAAGGGGGGGATTGCGTAATGACCGAGTTGGCTGGTTTTAGACATTACCTGCTACATTGTCATCATGGCACAAAAACCGTGTGTCATTCTTTCCCCGCAAGAATCAGTTGCTAAAACTTGGTGTCATAGATTCGACTTTTGATTTGTGCATTTATACCTCAAACCCGAATGAGACGCGTAGCTTGGGCAACTCAAAGAGATCGTCGTCCTGGGCCGCCATGAGACGCTGTGTTTTGGGGCATGCACGTACAGCTCCAACGCCGTTGTAGTATATTTGTCTAATTTGGTCTCGTCATCCGTTGCCCGAAGAAGGAGAAGAAGTGATTGCGCAATCCGGCAAACAAAGCCAGCAACTCTCATTAGGTCCCCTTTTCTCTTGGTTGTGGATGCTTTCCAATCGTGGTGCCACAACTTGTAGGCTGGCTTGTCTGGTTCGTTGGAGAGTCGCATGGTCAGGACGCAGCGTGCTGTTTGATTGGCTGGTGGTGTAGAAGCTGGCCAGGTGGCTTCCATCTTGAGCAAGGTAGAGATATGCGGGCGTCCAACCTGCAGCATCCTGTCTTAATTCCCAACGTCGGCGGTACGACCCTGCCTCTAGACAGTACGTGTTAAATCATGCAACAGCGCTTCAGCCCAAAGTTCGGAACTTCTACCAGAGAAGATTGCTTACCTAAATTACTGTTGACGTGCAGTTCAGTCCAAAACGGCGGCCAGACGTAAACGTTGAGCGAATTCGACACAGCGGAGGGAATGCATCATGGCCTCCTCCAGCGCAATGGATAACTATCATCGTGCCAGCTTAGATGATGCTGATTTGATTGATCCGGATAACGGTATGCATCTGTCCTAGCGAAACACGCATGTGGCCAATGGATATTTCCATTCTGCATGTTATGACGAGGAAGCAGCAACTTTTTAACGGTTTCTTTTTTTGTTGCGTAGCCGACCTCGATGAATTCGACGACCCTCTCGGAAGCCAGTCTTCGCGTCAACCTCTCAGGGGAGCTATAGGATCCAACTCGTCCTCGAGACCGCTCGACGAAAGCTATCTTACGTCCTCTATCCCCGGTGAGGATAGGCGCGCGCCGCAAAACACGATCGATGAAACCGTTTGGGAAACATTACGCCGCGATCTATTCGCTGTCTGGGCCAAGCTGAGAGAAGTCTTGTACCCTCGATACCTCCTCGGCGGCACCATGTTTGATACCCAGGCTGGCCTGCGCGGCGCTTACTCCAACATGCGCGGCGCTGGGATTACTGGTACTCGAGAGGAGCTGACAGGCTTGGCTAGTCGCATGATGGATGCCGAAACGCTTCTTCAGAGCAACATGAGCCCCGGCCTGCGTGATTGGGATCTTTGGGGTCCGCTCATCTTCTGCCTGCTTCTGAGCTTGCTTCTCAGTATCGCCGCTCGAGCCGAACAGAAAGATACGGTGTTCAGTGGCGTGTTTGCCATGATCTGGCTCGGCGAGGCAGTCGTCACACTGCAAATAAAACTATTAGGTGGCAACATGTAGGTCGCCATCCAACTTGTTTGAAAGGAGTAAGGCTCTCCGGAACAATGCACTAATTTGGTCATATGACAGTTCTTTTGCGCAAAGCGTCTGTATCATCGGCTACACCCTGTTTCCACTCGTGATTGCTGGTCTGCTTTCGGCTCTCGGTCTTCACTGGATTCCACGAATTCCCATCTACATAATCCTCGTGGCATGGTCTCTCGCTGCGGGCGTGAGCATTCTGGGTGGAAGCGGTGTGGTCAAGAATCGAGTTGCCATTGCAGTATATCCTCTGTTCATCTTTTATGTTGGTCTGGGATGCTTATGCTTCATTAGCTGAGCATATGCCGATACAAAACCGCACAATCGCGGCACGTTGTGAGCACGGGAATTGTGCCGGGAAGTCGGGTTCTTGTTTATTTAGCACTGGTGGTTTATCTGTAGAATGATCCACGGGTAGCTTGAAGTTCGTTGTTAGTGATACAGTGAGTCCCTAATATCAGATCCTTTACTTTACATTTCTTGGCCGTGATGCATAGTATGTGTGTAGAGATGAGACGACAGTTGAACCCGCAATGTATGAGACTTTTGTTCATTTACACCCTGTTATACCCTTTTCCCATTACACATAATCTACTTGTAGAATAAAATATTAAGTTGACTAGAAAGGTTTTTTTTTACATCATCATGTCAATGCTATAAAGGTAAGGAAGACTCCAACATATTCAAAGTCAGCCCGCAGTTATATTTCAGTACCACATGATAGAACTCGAAGCTAGAGTCTTGATTTGACTCTTAATTTCCACGGCTACTGGCGTGAATGAAATTCTTTACAAAATATAGTATGAAAAAGTCGACTTATAAAAGTCTTATAAAAGTCTCTGAAGCTAGGTATTATTGAGCTTTGACGTAGAAAGAATGCCCTTTTTAGTAAAGGCTCTACCATAGAACTCTGCCCTCTGTTCTTTTTGGATGGGCAAATTTATTGATGCTTGATGTACTGCTTGCAGAACGAATCGGGCTGAACCGCGTATACAAGCAGGGAGTCTTCACGCTTTTTACATTCCTTGGTCAACTCAAAACGCCACCCATCACAGCTGGAAGCTGATCTTGCAATGGTCCACTCGCAATCGTCCGCCGCTCCAGGATAAAAGGTATAATCAATCTGGCCTCTTGGGACATAGAGTGCCCTATGGTCGCCGGACTCGGTTGTCCTGTATTTGTGTTTTAGTCATGGAACGATAAAATGGGACACTGTATGCGTGTGTGTGCTCCGCCTTATGCACACACACACACACACACACACACACACAGGGATGGGGGAAACTACTTACGTTCCCACGCAACAATATCCTGGGTTGTCTCTTGCGTCGAGTGTACCAGGTTTGAGATGAATAGATGGGCTATCATCAACGGGCACGGCAGCTACTTGAAGAGCCGTGAAAAACAGGCTTCCAAGCACAGTTGTGAACTTCATGGTGATGATGGGGGGGGGGGGAGGTTTGGAGAAAATGGAGAAAATGAAACGCGGGGAGAATCTGGTGCTAGAACGCTTTGTGATTCCAGGATAGATCAAGAGGTCTATATAGGCATTCTTGATGCGCACTGCTCCCCGGACAGTAGACTCTCGACTACAGTCGGATACAGCTTAGCACGGTATTTACCCAGTCAACCCCCGTATAGTTCAATCTTGATGCCTTCACGCATGCGCATGATGCGAAACTCTAGTAGATTGTGAATATCTCTATAACCTCTCGGTGCAGCATATTGCCCAGAGAAACGCGTTCTCCAATTTTTTTTTTTTTTTTTTGGACCCAAACAGGTTATAGTCGCAGAAATTCTAAATATGTATGTTACCGGAGTTCAAGCCAACGCGGCAAGGCGTGTGGGAAATGAGAGTAGTGGAGGGACGGGACGCATGGACGAGGAATAGGGGGTCGTTGCCCGTTGCCCGTTGCCCAAATGGCAGAACGGCAAAATGGCAAAATGGCAAACGGCTGTCTGTAGCGTTTCCCTTTTATGCATTTGCCTGTGGGCCAAGGGATTGTAATCTGTGACTACCAGTCCTTGGAGAAGGATGTATCTGCCATGTAACCCCCCACCCCCAACGGTTGGCCACCACAGTTAAGATGATGTACAATGCCCGGCTGCTGAAGGGGCGGTCCGAGCGGGGCTCATAGCCATGTGGAATCGTTCAATGGGTCTGGCGTCTCGTAGGATCCAGGGCAAGTTCCGTTTCACGCTCCTCCTCATCGCTCGGACTACTAGTGTAGCAAGCTAAATTTCGTTTGAGCCACGGGCATACCGGAGTACCGGATCGCCGGATCGATGGATGTTTCAGACATGGTCATTCCTGTCACAGTCATAAGACGTCGCCCAGGTTCATGAGCATACCCCAAACTCCGGTATTTTGGGTATTTTGACGATATCTCACTTCGGCGGAGAAGTAGGATATAACGCTCCGCTTCGATGATTTGTCTACATGACGGGGGAAATCGAGCCAATCAGGCCAGCATATCGCAAATGATCATGACATGAATAGCACATGAGATGTAAACAGGATAGGTATCCTGTAGTAGGATCCCTATCCTCGCTTTGCCGCCTCCTAAGAGCTGCGGACCAAGTTACGTGCGCTTGAACAGCAAACAGAGGGTCAGGTTGGAGCTTGTATCGGTGTAAAATCATCTAAGAAATCCTTATGACTAGAAAAAAAAAAGCCACACTTGGACGTCTATGAGAGTCATTTACCCCTTGTAATCTCAAGTACCATTATTTGCCAGGTGCGAGTTAAATACGCCGTTCGTGAACTAGTTGACGCATCATGACTGTCAAAGCGATAATGCCGCGGTGGGCCCAAGATTTGGAAGGGGTGGGGGGAGAATGGACAGGAAATTCTATAGATTTGTCTACTGTAAATGCACTGCGCAACTTCTCTTCATGCTTCACATATTCCATGATCTTTTTTGCCTACTTTTATTTTATCCTTCAAATACCCACCGGCCACTACCATGAAGTTCAACGCCATGCTCGGAAGCCTATTTATGGCTCTTCAGGCGTCTGCCAGCCCTGTCGAACTTACCAACGGTCTCGACAAGAGAGCCGGCTACTGCTGCATGTATATGTAAGTATAACTTTTTTGCCCCCTTCTGTTAGAAAAAAAAAAAGAAAAGAAAAAGAAAAGAAAAGAAAAAAGAAAAATCTATCTGTATTTGTGTGTGTGAGGCTTAGCATTTTTCGTCCCTGGCATACTAATAAGAGAGATGGAGTTAGTCCCCCAGACGGTACACACATGGGCAAAGCCCTTTACCTTCCCAGAGGCCGGGGTTATTTGGAACACACAGAGGGGACATGCACCTTTTATGTCATCAGACCTCATGAAAATGATTGTGCGGGCTGGCGTTATCTGCCGGCCAATGACGACTGTCAACCAAAAGCCTGGCCCCTTACGATTTCTGTCCAAGAAGACGATGTATGTCGGGGAAGGACCTAGATTGCGGGCCCGGATTCAACGAATTCCATGTAAAACTATACGAATAAATAGAAGCACGGGTTGAGATGAGCACTGGATGCGAATGGTGCGTCTCGCGCGACAAGAGATCGCTATCCGCGCAACTGCCTCACTTGGAGCTGGACCATCCTATTTTGCAGCGGAGACCACAGCCTACCTGAGGAATTACAAGTATTGATAAAACTTATCAGTTTACCATACTACATTTATGGATATAAATCAAAAATAAAAAAAATCCTGAATTATTACCTTTACAAAATGATCCAAGACTAAATCTTAATAATTAAAGGTATAAGTCTTATGAGTCTATAAGGATATATTTCAGTGCATGTCGAATTTCAAACTATGATAAAACCTAGTTACTAAAAGTATAGAGCTTAGTAGAGCCAGGTTTCTAGCATATTCGAAGCATGAATTCTTCAAGTGGCAAATTCACCGAACCCACGACCTTAGTGTGCACTGCTCCGTACTTTTCAATCCTATTATTTCTAGCTTAGGCTCGATAAACGTAGTAGATGACTGCCCGCTCTTCTAGCCCATAACACCAAGACTGTTGAATGGAATATACGAACTACTGTTTTACACAATTGTGGTCTAAAGTTGCTCTCCCTATCTACGGGTGAGTGGCTGACTCGTGGTTCAAAAGCCTACACTACTTGTTTACTTGCTTGTGGTAAACACACCGGACTTGAAGGATGAAAACATACACAAGAGGACTGAAGATTGAAGTGCGGCAGTGTGCTTTCAGGTGATAGTTGTCATAGTTCATCCTTGCCCTGCTTCGAATTTTCTCAAAACCTCTACTCGTCTATCAAGCAACAATTCTGCCTCCCGTTGCTGCTCGACCCGGACGCTTCAAGACATTGTCGCGCGAACTTGATTCGCCAATCCGTCCCTGAGGGCCAAAAAGACACACAATTGGAAAAAGAATAAAAAAAAAATGAACGACTCGCAAACCGATCAGCTAGTTGTTTTCTCCATACCATCCGTCTCGTAGCTGACTGAAGTCTCAGGCTCACGTGCATGGCAAAGTCCAGGATGAAGCATCCTCCTTAGTGTCCTCGCAACTCTCGTTGAATGGATGTGATCTCATTTAAAAACAGCTTCGCGTTGGCAGCAGACAACTATGATACGGTTAGCAATTTCCAAACGTCGTACAAGAAATACCAAGTCTCTTACTCTGATTGTAATGCTGACTGGCTTGACACCCTCCAAAGCTGTGAACAAGATTCCCACGGATTTGAGGGAAGACTTTTCTTGAAAATCCATTGCGGGCAGAATGGCAGTATTCAATATAACCCGATGAGTTTGATCCTGGCGCAAGATAAGTCGCGCCACCTTGGGATTCCGTACGTCATCATCGGCCGAACTTTCATCGGTATCTAGGCCCGACGCGTCGAAACTGCCCGGAACAACAGCCCCTGCATCATCGAATTCAACGCATGCATGAGGGACATTTATCTTCAGCATGCCAGCACCCCGCTCCTTCCATCCACTTTGCTTATCGAGGCTGAACATTTTCGCTCGAACTGATAGCACGGTTATCTCGCCAGCTTCGCCGTCGTCTACTTCGACTAGTTTTGAAAACAAAATTAGTACGCCACCTTTAAGCGGTTGATCTATAGAGGATGAGTTTGAACTTACTCTTTTGAAGCTTGGGCCTTCTTTTGTCCTCATTGTCTTTGTCGGGAGAGGCTCTCCGTACCTTGTCGTGCAGTTGACCATCACTATCCTCGTCCTCTCCTTCCTCCTCTTCCTCTTCGTCCTCTTCGCCTGCATCGCTGTCTGGCGCTCCAAAGGGCCTTGCCGCTTTGTCACTCTGTAGAGCTTTTATTCCAGAAGGGTTGAAACTGCCCAAAGGTTTGGTCCCCGACAAAGCAGACGGAAGTCCAAATCCAATACACCCAAAGCCATTAGTCTTCGACGATAAGCCCGCGAAAGGAGACGCTCCCGAGCTGGAACCAAAGAAGAGTTTAGGGCCTGCGGCAAAAGGCTCATGGTCAGAGATCGCGGACCTTTGTTCGGACACCAGTGTGGATGAGGCCGGGTTGAGCGATGATGGTTTCTGTGCGGCCGAAGAGAATCCCTTTCTCTCAGAAGATTGTAAAGAAGCAAATCCAGATGTCTCGGAAGCTAGCTGACCGAAAGCAGACTTGGCAAACGAGGTGTTGGAGACATCGCGTGGGAACTTTTCGCTATCTGTGTCGAGGCCATGTTGAGTTTTGTCCGCTATTTTCTCTGTTATTTCTAACAAAGGAGATTCCTTGATAGAAGCAAGTTTTTACACGTTAGTCAAGTTTGCCAAGGAGAAAAACATACTTGGCGTTGAGACAAGAACAACCCACCTGTGCAGTGTCACTTGATTTCTTTTCCCGATATCTCTTCTTTTCCGGCTCGCACCCTACCGCTCGGCCATTTGCAGATTCTGAAGACGCAGCATCTGTGTCATTTTCTTGTGGTTCCTGATTCCCTTCTAACTGGTCGTAGGATCGTTTCTTCTTGGGCGACGAAACTTTCTCTTGCACCTCATCACCCAGTATCTCTGAAACGCCCAAGCTAGGTGTTTCCGGGCGGTCCATATCTGGCTTTCCCTCATCTCCTCCTTCATTAGAGGGTCCATCCGAAATCGACGACTGCTTTAATTCTCTTCTGGTAGCCCGCGTTTCGGCGTCTTCGGCCGATTCGTCTTGCACTAGTTCGTTCTTGGGGTTTGCGTCCCCAGTTCTTTGAACATCGTCGGCCATTACAGCTGTCTTCTGACCGTTGGAAGTCTTTTGCCCCAACTGACTACAGAACGTCACGCCGACAGAGATAACCAGTGATGCTGGGAGAAGGCGAGCTGCGAGAAGTACCGATATGGGTTTAGCGACTCGAAAGCGACCGTGGATTCGCAGGAATGTTGTCGTTATGATGGTGTCGCAAAACAAATCGACTTGCTGATGACACTGACGAGAGTATCCAGAAGCACGAAACCCAGACACTACGTTAAAAGTAACCTGCTTAGTCCATGGCAGCTGCGGGGCGCCTGGACTGGCTCGCTGGGGCGTTGTGGCAAGATTGAAAGCACTCAATGAGACTTCGAATGCTGAAGTCCACCAGCTTATAGCGCTAATTCCAGCGATAACGAACCAGTCGTGACACCCGCAGAGAGATTCGCACCCTGCATCAAGGATTAAGTACCCAGTAGTCAGGACTCAACAGAAAATATAGGCACAGTGGCTACCTACCTAGTAGTTATAGCATAGTACCATTGAATAGTGTTCTCGTGAAAATATAGCATAAGCTAAGGGTAAAGAATTATTGAAAATAACATCTATATTGAGGGCACTTACCTCATGATTTGTGCCCTGGTTACGGTCTCGCAGGAGACACCTACATAAAAGGGGGTTCCTGCCCTCACTAGGTATTCAGGAACAATTATCTTTAACCTTGCATACACTCGACCACTATCCTGTGACCTTGAATGTTATCTTCTTATGATCTTTACAACGCATCGGCGATCGTGCAAGCCTCTGATGGCAACACACAGCCACGCAGGCTGGTGCGGAGCCCACCAGCCCTAGCCACCCACTCGTCTGCTATGCCTTAGCGTGTCGGAAACGCACAACAGACTTAGAGGAAGCAAGCTTCAGTCAATATACTAAATGCCGTGTTACCTTTGCCTAGCTATTACCGTTACTCCTAACAAACAAATTACGTCCCGTATCCAGGCACCTAATAACAAGTAGGTTAATACTTATTTATATAGCTACAAGTTTTTTTATTATACAGTATACACAAAATTTATAAAAAATTAACTAGTTTACTTAGTTTTTATATAACTTAACACTATTATCATCATTATTTAAGAACAATATATACTTATATTGTTATGGACTAACCCGATTGGGTCATTGCGGACGTTAGCGCAGTCATACCGGTTGCCCGGATCCCTTTGCCAGCTGCGCCAGCTATAAGCTAAGCTCAAAGGATACACATTGATCAGGTTGGTAGAATCTAATCAATTGACATCTATATTGGTCAGTCGCACGCTAGGGTGGGTGCCAGCTGCGCGTAGTCCGCAGCCTTACTAAGGTTAGGTCAAAGACCTAAACCATAGCATATAACACTATTTATAGTTACCACTATTGTAGACTAGAGGTAAGCTGTAATCTAGTGTTAATAGTAGTTATTTTTACTCTAAAAGATAAATAGAGAAGGGAGAAGCTATATACCTATAAATTATCTCTCTTTCTATATTTCACTTATTTATAAGTGCCTGAAGCAGACCCGCTTAGGGCTAACGCTTGCTCCGTATCCATGGTTCTGCCGTGTTGTGCCCCTTTTTTCCATTCTATGAATCCATAAATCTGGCATAATTACTAATTTAGATAATAACTCTAATGAGCTTAAAAATAATATTGCTCTATTAAGTATAAGTTAAGAAGAGTTTATATAAATTATTTTATGGATTAAGTAGTACTAAAAGTAATATTAAAGCTTGTGCCATCCAGTGTAATTGTCCAGGCCTTTAACCTAGCCTTGTGGCTAGCGAGCAGCCGCTTAGCTGCTCAGTGCTTTTTAGTGCGACTAGCTAATGTGTACGTTCGCGTCCCTCTGACTGTGGTAAGGCGCCACTAACATAGACTAGATACTTCTATTCACCCACTAGAAATATGCCGAGTAGTGTATAATATATATTTAACTACCTAGGTACCCAGTAGTGAAAGAAAGTGCGAGTACCTTTATGATCTCTTTGGTGCCTATAAGGCTACACTTAGGTATTCACCACTTTTATTCAACAGCTTTATCTCTCTCTAGGTTATAATAGACCATTTTATAGCTTAAAGCGCTATTAGGACTTCTATTACGCTATAAATTACTATAGTATAGCAAGTACCTTTTAATTAGTGAACAAGTTGGATCGATACCGCAATTTAGTCTTATGAGCACTAAAGCGATAGTATACTCTTAGATGAATCTAGAGTACACAGTACTTAGCTAAGTTTTGATTAGCTTACTGGCGCATTTGTGACCGATACCAGACCAGACTGGATGGATTGCCTCCACTGATGTCGAGTATTGCTATTCGTGCGGCCAAAAAATTCTATTCGTGCGGCCGTCCCACTTTTAGACCCACCTGCCCTACTCGTCCCCCACCCGGTTTTATAGCTAGCAGCTAAAAATTTTACATTACATACCCTCTACTAGGTAGCTCCACTAAATTTACATATATTTATATAAAATAGAATATTATTATAAGAATTATTAAGCAAAATCTGCTAAATCTTATACTTTATACTATCCTTAGCATCTTCTCTTTTCTCTTTACCTTTTTTTTTCTCTTTTTTAAAGTAAATCTATTATTAATAATACTATAAGCATCTCTTTTTTTATTAAAAACACTCCTTTTTTTATTTTTTTAATTAGTATTATTATTATATTAATTCGTATATAAAGTCTATAATATTTAATAATATAAAAATTCCTAAGCTTTTACTATTTTAATGCTTTATTTTCTTTACTAAGCTTTATTTTTTTTATAAGTATATAGCTATAAAAATAGATTTATTTTTATTAAAGCTTTTATAAATAAATATATTATAATCTCTAGTAAAAAGAATCTATACTATAGCTCCCTTCTTTATAACTAAGCCTTTAGTTATAAGAGTATATTAACTAGAATTTAATAAAC
>AFRA01000535.1:0-22500 GCA_000223055.1 Claviceps fusiformis PRL 1980
ATATTTTATATAAAAAAAGACTTAATTATTACCTTATTAATTATTTATAAATATTAATATTAAGTCTATAACTTAATTAGCTTAAGAATAAGAATTATAATAACTAAAGTATAAAAACTATATTTATTATAATTAATATTTAATATAATAATAAAAGTAAAGCTTATTTAAAAGAAAAAATATACCTAAATACTATTTATTCATTAGATTTTATAAAGCTTTTAAAGTTATTATAAAGCTATAAATTACTTAATATAAAAGTAATAAATTAAAGTAATAAAAAAAAATTATAAAGCTTAAGAAAAAAAGATATATAAAAGTAAATTAAATAATTATAAGTATAATTAAAGCTAATACTATTAAAGTAAGTTTTTATATATAAATTTAATAAAAAAAAACTTTAAAGAGATATAAAGCCTAGATTTAGATAAAAAAAACTTATAAAAAAATATAATTAAATAAATATATACTATAATATTTATTATATATAGTTTTAAAATATTTATAGCTTTCATTATTAAGTTTAATTTTAAAATAAGGTAATTTAATATAAAAAATATGTTTTTATATATAAAGTAAGGTATAAATTTAATATTAATAATATATAAGTTATTAAAAGGTTTTAAGATAGTAAATAAATATATAGAATTACTTAAAGTATTATATAAATTATAAAACTTATTATAATTATAGTTTAAAAAGCTAAGTATAAAGCTTAAAGAAATAAAGCTTAAAGTATACCTAAAGAAGCTTTATTTATTTTATATAAATAATATTATTATAGCTTTTTATGAAAAATAATTAATTAAGGTAAAAAAAGTAATTTAAAGATTTAAAACTATATATAAGCTAAAGAATAAAAGTAATATATATTTTTTTAAGTATTTAAATATTTTATAAAAAAGAAAAATAAAATATTTATCTAAGCTATAAAGTATATATTAATAAAATTAAAAAATTTTTTTAGCCAAGTAAGTAAAAGATTTTTTTTTATTATTTTAATTTTAGCTATAAAGTATTAAAAGTATAAGGAAGAAGCTAATAAGTAAACTATAAAAACATATTAAAAAAATAAGGTTAATTCTTTATATAATAATTATAATAAAGCCTAATATTATATATATTATAATAAAATTATTATAATTTTTTGTAAACTAAAAACTAAAGTATATTAAGGTAGTAAACTAAATAATTAAATATTTAGTTTTTATAAAATACCTTATTTTAAGGTTTAAAGGTATAAAAGAAATATAAGTAATATAAATAGTAAGTAATGCTTTCTTTATTAATAATATAAATATATAATACTTATTATAAAGATATTTTATTATACTTTTTAAAGAACTTATAATTTAAAAAGTAATATATTAATTAATAGTTATAACCTTGATAATAAAGGTAGAATTACTTTTTTTATTATAAATAATATATAAAATAGGTTATGGTTTGGTCTTTGACCTAACCTTAGGCTGCGTGCGGACAGACCGCGCTAGCTGGCACCCACCCTAGCGACGACTGACTAATATAGATATTAATTAATTAGATCTTGCTAACCTAATTAATGTATATCCTTTTATATAGCTTAGTGTAGCTAGTAAGGAATCCGGGCAACTAGTATAACTATGCTAATATTTATAATAACCTAATTAGGTTAGTTTATAATAATTAATTAAGTTATTAAGGTTATAGGTTTAAGTCCTGCTAGAACCTAGGTTTATAAAGACCTAGAGAGTGAGTTCCCTTAGAGAAGGTATAGTATTAGTTAAGAGGGTAGGGAAAGTAGGGCTATATTATAGTTTAGTCTTTAACCTAACCTTAAGCTACGTGTAGATAAACTATACTAGCTGGCACCTACCCTAGCAACGACCGACCAATATAGATGTTAATTAATCAGATCTTGCTAACCTAATCAATACGTATCCTTTTGCATAGCTTAGTGCAGCTAGCAAGGGATCCGGGCGACCGGTATGACTGCGCTGACATCCGCGATGAACCAATCGGGTTAGTCCATAACAAATAGTTAATTTATAGTGCCTTTTTAAAGATATTTAATTTAATATATATAAGAACTAAGTAATTTATTATAATAACTAATAAATAATTTACCTTATTTTTAATAAAAGTAAAAGATTTATAACTTATTGATACTATATTAATATATATAATATATAATTAAAGTAATAATATAAATAAAGGAGCTTTAAGGTTAAATATCTTTTTATAATAAAAATACTTATAAATAAATTTATTAAAGCACTTAATTAATAGTAATTTAAATACTTTAAAGAAATACTTAGCTTAATAAATATATATATAGTTCTTAGTTAAGAAAAGAGTTAAAAAGTATTAAGTTTAAAAAATATAAATATTATATTTAAATAACTTAAAAAATATACTATATATATAAAGTTATAACTATAGTAAAAAGTATATAAAAAAGGAGGGTATTAAATATATTACTTTAAAAAATATATAAAAGCTTTTCTCTTAGCTAATAAAAAAGCTATTAAAGTAAATAAGATTTACTTAAAGTAAGTAATAGTATAAAAAATAAAGTAAAAAAATAAAGTAAAAAGAAAATAAAAAGTAAAAGTAAGTATTAAAAATAGTATAAAGTATATATTAACTTTAAAAAAATAAAACTTTAATAGTGCTTTTATATATATTTTTTAATAACTTTCTTTATATTAATTATTAGTATAGCTACCTTAGCTTCTTTTTTTATTATTAATAAGCCCTTAGTAATATTATTAGCTTTAATATAAAGTAAACCCTTATATATAAAGTTTAGTTTTATAAAGAGTTTTAGCTATAACTTTAGTACTTAATAGTATTAATTATATAACTAAAGAAAAAAGAAAAGTATTAGTATTTATAATAAAATAAAAGTATATAATAAAAAAAAGCTTACCTTTTAATTATAACCCTATATTATTAGTATTTACTTAGTAATGAAAACTATAATAATATATAAGTTATTATAATAACAATTACTTAACTTATATAAAAAGTATTTTAAAGACTTTTTAAATTTAATTTTATAATATTTTTTACTATTACCTTTACTTATAATAATAGCCTTTATATACTTTAAATAAGGTATAAGGTATTAAGTATTATAAAATATAAATAATACTAGCTTTATAAAGTCAGTAAAGTTATTAATATAAAAGGTAAAGTATTTTAAAAACTTATTATTTACTTTTTTTTTTATAATAAACAAGTTTTTAAAGTATAGCTTTTATAGCTTTTATATACTTAAAAAAAAAGCTTTTTAATTACCTTTAAAGTATTATAAACTTAAAAAAAATAAAAGAAATAAAAAAAGTAATAAAAAAAGGTAAAAAAAATATAAAAAAAATATAAAAAAAATATTAATATTATAATTTTTAAAAATAAAAGAAATTTTAAAAATAACCCCTAAAGGGAGTGCTTATTAAGTATTTTTTTAAAAAACCTTCCTTAACTTTAAAGAAAATATAATAATAGTAATAATAATAATAATAATTAAATTAATTAATTATAATAAAAAAGTATTTATAAAAAAAAAAAGAAATTTATAATTAATAAAGAAAATTATAATATTTATAGTTTTTATATAACTTTATTTTATTACCTTACTTTATTACCTTACTTTATTACCTTACTTTAACTTTATATTTATAAGCATTATTATATATACTGCTTTATATAATTAAAGCAGCCTTCCTTAGTTAGTTATACTTTAATTAAAAGGTATATTACTTAGAATATATAGGTAGAGCCTAAATAATATATAAATTATAATAAGCCCGTGCTATATAAGGGCTGCGGCTATATACACTATTTATTACTTATTTTCTTTTATATATAAATTACTAGAGACTTAGAATAGGATATAGATCAACCAATTTCTAGCGCACTCCTCGCGTCAGCAGCAGTTGATGGTCCATCTTGATTCACGACCTACACTGGCTATTCGATGACCACCATCAGACAAAATACATCCTCCCCGTTTACACATCCAGCACCTCCTGGCCACTATCCCAGGCCCAGTGCGAATCTGCAGCGCATAAACCCCCCTGTAGACTGTCCGGCAAGACGACTGCACCGGACGGCCTACGACCAGCGGATTTGTGAGGAAAACATATTTATATAATGATAAGAGGCTGTCGAAAGCGGGGATTCTCGTTCACGCTTGAGCAATTTTCGCAACATGTCTACACGTCTGTAGAGCGGCAGATCTTCTTCCCTGCCCACGGATGAAAAGCGTAGAGAAATGGAGGCGCGAAATAGAGAACGGACGAAGAATTCAACGTAAAGAATGAAATATAAAGAATAAAAGGATAAAGAAAATAATATGAGATCCTTATGGATGCCTACATTTATGGGCATCATAGAGGCCGAAGTTAGGCAAAGATACATCCTGCTTCTATTAATGCATTTATAAACTTGAAAGTATTTTGAAAAAGGCCTATATATAGACAATTCATTGCCGTAAATCATTCCTTTTTGAAAAACATAGCCTCTACCTATATATTCTTTCTTTCTTTATACAAGATTCTTTTCAATACACTATATCAATACTTTATACTGGTTACATTCCTGACTATACAAGGCCTTGAATACCATAGTCCTAGATTCACTCACTAGCTGTTCGTTTTCCTTTTTCTTACTTTTTCTTAATAAGCAATTTTTTCTCTTCTTATAAGCTACTTCCATAAGCTATTCTCCTCCTCTTTTCATGAGCTTCTTCTTTATAATCTATTCTTTTCCGTCTTCTTTTAGCTTCTTTATAAGACATCCTTTGTCTTTTTATAAGCTTTTTTATAAGCCTTTCCCCTCTTTTGATTAGCTTCTTCTTTACAAGCAGTTTTTTTTCCCTCTTATTAGCTTCTCCTTATAAGCTGTTTTCCCTCTTTCTATTCGCTCATTCTTCGTAAGCTACCTCCCCTTCTTTATTAGCTTCAGTGTCAGCCAACTCCCCTCTTTGCATCAACGTCGTCGCATTTTGCTTTTTCTCGTGTTTGATGAGCATCTCCACCAGCTGTTGTTTCCTCGTCCTGCCATCTTCTTCGCTAGTTGCCTTGCCCCCTTTTTATACACTCCTCCGCTAACTATTTTTTTTTGTCTCCTCTTCCATCAGCTTCTCGGCCAACTGTTCTCCTACATTTTTTTCTTAGCTTCTTCGCTAGATACTAGCATCCCTTTATAAGGGCTTCCTACAGTAGGCCTCCTCCTACAACTTGTTACGGTTTGGAGGAACCTCACCTACGAAAGCGGGTTCCCCACGTCAACGAGGTAGAGGACAAAAAACCCTCCAACCTGACACATACTTGAGTGCGAACTGTCCCATAGAGTGGGATCTTTTATCGCGAACTTTATGACGCATCGCGCAAGCCGCTTATGCCAATCAGTTAGATGCCGTATCCAGCACGTAACACAACCCCCCGCCCCCCAGGCTTATAAATACAAATCTTATACATACACTGCTCCTGCAATAGCATATCTAACATATTATATTCTTGTCCACTTCTCTTCAAGTGCTACTGTTGTCCAAGTAACCAATATCATTTATAATTGCAAGCGCTTGCCTCAAAGATAAAAATAAGCTGCACTGGTCTTACCTCCCTTCGCGCACGATGTCATTGATTCATCAGGCAATGCTTCGGATTGCCTAGTGCAGAATGAAACATGAAGATTGAAATAGAAGAATGTATAAATGTTGGAAGAATAAGTATTGCAAGAATACAGAATTAACGAAGAAAAAAAAAGATGCCTCATAATATAAACACGTAGAGAATAAAAATCAAATATAGAGAATATAAAAGAAAAAGGTAAATATTAAAACTTATACCCCCTCTTCACCCCCAAAAGCTCAATCTACTTCTCCATCTGCCGCGTCGTCGACACCCTTTCCCGTCTCACACTCACACACAACGCTCGCAAGTCTCCCTGCGGAACCAGCACGGCAATTTATCGCCATACCTTTGCGCTCTAGTCACTCCCTGGAGATTTTCACAAAAGACCAGTCGAATAGCATCGAAAAAGACATCTCGTCTCAGCAGGGTTGCCATTTCTGCGACTTGGTCGTGGATGGTGGCGTAGGCGAGGCTGTCATGGCTGGAGGTCTGGGAATTGGCAGGAAAGGGATAATTAGCTATGTTATTTGTGCATTCGCCATATCATGTGTGCATAGATGGGCGCGTGCGTGCGTGTGCTTGTATTGTATATAAATATATTCTTCAGGTGAGAAAATCGAATTCCGCCTAAAGTATTCGCCATGCAAAGCAAAAAGCCGTATCCCATCGTATCCGTGTGTGTGAGGACAAAAAAAAAGGGGGTGAGGAATGCATACATGATGATATAAAACAAGATCAGCAGTTCTAGAACAAAAGAAATAGCCAAAAAAAAAATGCTCATTAATAATTTGAATGTGGTCCGTAACGCCATCGCTTGCTATTTTCCTCAACCCACCATCGGGCTATAAATGCAGCTTCCTCTGCCCACTTGGCCGCTTCAATGCCATGGGCCTCCTCCACTTTCTGCAAGAATGCGCCAAATTCAAACCCTTGCACCGGACTCTCTTCCTTCGGGTCCAGCTCCAGATTCGCAAAGCTCCATTCGCTATTATCAATTACTGGCACAATAAGTCGCAAATGCGCTTGTCGAGCGTCTCGCACGCTGATCATGGCCCGGCCTGGGTTGATGACTGTGAAATGCCAGTCTCCCTGGCCCGTCGTCGGGGACGACTTGAGTAGCTTTCGAATCATACTTTGCCCTTCATAATTTGCCGTGGCCAGACTCTTGGCCAAGCGGGCGTGCCCCGGAGCCAGGGAGCCCGTTTCAACGAGCAAGTCCAAGATGGTGGGGAGAATCTGTATCGATGACACGGCATCGTCGACGTTGATGACGGGCAGCTTTGGGTGTGAGAGGACCAAAGGAACATGCAGATTGCCAACATTCGGATTGTAGTAGGCCGAGTACATGTCGTTTTCCGGCATGGACAGACCATGGTCTCCCACCATGACCACGAGCGTCTCATTCGCCACGCCCTGCTCATCCAGGACATCCAGCACCTTGCCAAGCCACTTGTCGTCGAAGCCGATGCTGTTGAGGTACTTGGATAGATCCTCCATGCCGTCTTGACCTGCCATGGGAACATAGGTCTCGTGTTCAGGCAGACCAAAGGGATGATGGCTGGTGCTCGTGAGATGCGTAAGAAATACTCGCTCCTGTTTCTTCTTGGCCGACACAAAAGCATCCCGCATGTAGTCTTCCAGCGGTGTTTCTGGTATGCTAAAGTAATTGACCTCGGGCAGGGTAGATATGCCGTGTTTGGGGACGTGGCCCTTCTTTCCCTCAAGGTATTCCTTGGAAATGAGATTCCGCCTCGGATATCCCATGTATTCCAACAGCCCCTCTTCCCTGTCAAAGTCCATGGTCGCAGACTGCAGAAACAGACTTTGCCATTGATCTGACAGGAAGTCGTGGCCGGGCGCCGCTTTGCCCTCGATGTCGCCTTGCGAGACATTGATATGGTTCATGGCATCGAAGATGTGGGGCATACAGGGCGCGGGCAGCTTATGTTCGACTTCGAGGTTGAAATCGGCGACCATCGGCCATGTCCCGCACAGTGTTCCCACAAGACTCTTGAGCGTGTACGTGGCAGGTGTGTACACGTTGTTGAAATTGATGCCCCCCCGGCGCTTCTGGCCGCTCTGTCCTTGGGCGTGCGGGAAGCCGTCGTGGTAATCGCCCGTGATGTAGTTCGCGTTCGGCGTCAACGAGGCCAGCTTGCTCTCCACTTGATCCGGCAGGGTTTGGTTCTCGAATGATTCCACAAGCCTGCGCCAGATGAGCCCGTCCTTTTTGATCGGAAACACATCCTTTCTCGTACTCTCGAGAAAGACCACGACGACATGACGAATGGGCACACCAGCCAGCTTGCTGCCAAGACTAGCGAGAACATCTTCCTTGGCATTCGATATTTTCAGGGGATCCTGGGCTGCGCTGTAGTGACTCTCGGGGATGTAGCGCTGCCAAAAGTGCATGGTTCGGGCGAGTGACCAAGGCATTTCGGCGAGCGACGAAACGTTGTGGACGGCTGTGATATTGTCCCATTCGTGGCCAATGCCCGAATCGTACACGGGTACCATGTTTTTCAGGTGCGGAGACGAGTCGGAAAAATCAATAAATGGCAAGATTGCCGAGGTCCAAGACATGAAGACCAGAGAACTCTCGTGGGGTCGAATAAAGAAGCAAATGGCCTGGCCGGCGAGGGCGCAGCCAATGAACAAGTACATGAGCGGCTTGACCCATTGTCGGAAGGGAAATAATCTTCGTGTTGTGTCCAACTTTGCGCAAGAGACGGTCAAGACGGAGTCATCGTCACTGCAGGCGGCGTCCCTTTTTTGACCCTGTTCAACATCGTGCTGTGGGACGAGGCCGTATGCGGCGTCGTCGTGGTGATGAGCAGCAAGACGATTGATCAGGGGAGTTCTTTGCAGGATGGCGGCTACGGGCCATTTGACCAGATCGCTCGCAAGACCAAATAGCGCGAAAACAACGTCCTGGAGCAGACAGCTGGCTGCCAAGCCGAAAAAAACAACCAGCATCAAGGAGAAGGTGCCGGAAAGGAACATGGACCACGATGAAGAGTCGCCGGCTAGGCCAATGTTCCGCCAATGGATTTCGGATCCCGAAACGATGAAGAACGAATCACTGAAGGCGCCAATGGTAATGACAAAGGCCAAGAGGACGCTGGCAGCCAAGGTGGCAAGTGACCGCAGGGGACGCACAACGGCAAAGAACCAACCATCAAGCAACAGACGTATCAGAAGGAGCAGAAACAGATCCTGGGCAAAGAACGAATAGCCCCAGCGAAGCAAATGCACCCTCGACAGCGCAGTTACATGTGTATGGATGTGTACGGCTTTGGCGCTTAGCACCGACACGACAGCAAGCGCAAAGACAAAACGTCGGTTGGCGAAGCGGGAGGCCATGTTGGCGGCGGCTCGTCGGCCTGCTATTTGTCCAGCTAGCGCTTGTGCAGCATTTCGTACATTGGACCACATGCATCTGTTGGAATGTTGGTGGGATGCATGGCGATGCTGGCCCAAAGCCATGACGCAAACTGGTTTCGAGTGTTACAATGCCAGGGCGGGCGGTCGGCCTTTGGCCGCGAGCGGCTCGACTCGAGATTCGGCGCGGAAGGAGTCGATGTGTACAGGAAGCAGCCGTCTCGACATTCGTGTAGGAATATGAGCCTCTGATGGCATCGGTTTGTCGTGACAAAACTGGGACCCCTCGGATTGGCCAGGACAAGGAAAAAAAAAAAAAAAAAAAAAAAGAACTCAAGAGAAGAGGGATTACTTGCTTGCCAAGAACGAAGGAGGCTCAAGGGTCCATTTAACAAAGTCAACAATTCAATGCTCGGCTTGGCGACCACCTCGTGCTCCATGTGGAGTGCATGAAACAATCACCAGCCGCTTAGTGGGACATCTCCACAACATTGTGTGTAGATTGAGCAAGGTGTCGTGTGGAGGGATCCTCGCCCTGGCTCGGATCTGTGCATAGACGAGGGGCACGCACAATGGATGGATAGATGAGGTTACTTTTTTTTTTTTTTTTTTTTTTTTTTTTTTTTGGGTTTGATGGTGGCGGAGTGAGACAAATAAAGGCGCCCGCCTCCCATGCTCTAGGCTCTGAACCTCGGAATGGTTCTGCTGGGGAGTGAAAGCCTTCGTGATTCGGCCATGATTCGGTCATGTGTTTGGCCGTCTGACGAGGCAGTGAACGGGAGTGTGAACCGCGATGGATTGGTGGGTGGTGGGTACTCGAATGGGAGAACGGAGCAGGGAACAAGGGGGGACTTGATATGCTCCGTGGTCGGTCGTGTCATGTTTTTGTTCTGGGTCTGGTTGTTCTGGGTCTGGTTGTTCTGGGTCTGGTTGTCTGGGTCTGGTTGTTTAGGATCCGGTTGTTTTGGAGGAAAGTGACAGGACAGAGCTACAGCCGGACGGGAAAAAGGAACATTGAATCTTTCAGCTCGGGCCCGTCTGTGCCTTTTCTTCAAGCCACATGCGGGCAGGTGCGGCCGCGCAGGTGTGGGCAGGTGCCAGGCAGATGCGGTGCGATGCGGCAGGTGCGAGCCAGAGCAAGGCATTCTCGCTCAGCCCGAGCGACTCTTTCCTTCTCACCGACGCCTTATTGGGGCATAGAGACGGGCCTCATGCCCACTTGATTCGATTTGTGTCTGGCAAAACGTGAGGCGAAGCCGAACACTCGCAGCTGCGACAGACTGCATCATGTTCAATGTACATGATGTATGGCGACACGAGCCTCGGCCGCTGTCTGGCGCATGTTGTCTGTCACTCTTGAGCAAATTACTTTTAACCTCGCGTGCTCTATTTTTCCCAATAAATTTCCCCAATTTTCGCAATCCCCACATGCGCCAGTGTCCAGCAGGAACCCCCTTTTAGCTACGGTTCTCCAATGGTCAAACGCTGAGTGGTCAACCTTGAGTGGTAAGCCCCTGATTGGCCAGCCCCTGGGGCTTGCCCTGCATAGCCAGCCTCTGAGTGGTCAGCTCCGAACGGTGTGCCCCGCCCTCGCACTAGCGGGAAGAGCCCCTGATTTCTCAAAAATGCTGAGACATGGACTTTGCCACGCGATCCATCACGCGGTTGATCCATCAAGCGGCCCATCATGCTTCATCCTTTATTTTTCTCTTCTCTTCTTTTTTTGGGCATCCCCACAGTATTGGTGTTGGACTGCCTTGGAATCCTTCCAGAAAACATTGGGTAGATGGGCTAGCAACCCCTTTCATTCCTCACCCCTCTTATTGCATCTTTTCTCCATCTCTTTCGCTTGAGACTTCATCACTCACTCGGCTGACGTGTAACAGAAGCGCCTGCAACAACATGGCTTTTGTGCAGCAACAGTCCACTCCTACACAAAAAACCCATGTGCCAGGAATGCACTCCGACGCTGCAGAAGAGATGCTGCCGACAGGTTCGTCATGATGGAGAGGGGTAAGGGATACAGGACGCCCGTGGCAGCAGAGAACAGGCCAAGGGAAAAGAGGGGAACAAAACGAGAGGCTGCTGGGTTCATGGGCGGCGAAATCATGAAAGGAAAACTTGTCGGCTGCGAGCAAGACTTGGAGGAGGTTATCGAAATGAATTCTGGGCAAGATCGAAGGGGCCTAGAGGCGGAAGCCTTGGACATTTTTTTGCGCTCCATTCGTACAAGATCATCGTGAGGACCTCAACAGGCAGTCGTAGAAGAGACATCTGTATGGCCTCTGCGCGATGAAATCTCTGGACGGCCGAAATGCTCGCTAGGGAGGGTGTTACATGGGAACAGCGGAGCGATGTGCATGGCGGGAATCTCTCGTCTGCTCCCTTTCGTGGTGCAGTGATGCGAGACTTTGTTGTATACATGAATGTACATGCATACATTATATATATATATATATGTATATATATATATATGCATACATATACGCTTTTCAAAAAGCCAACGGTGCATTGCATCCGCGCAAAAAAATCTCCTGGATGCCACCATAGTCCATCCTGATCGGGGCCTGTGTGGCGTCGGACAAAATACAACAGAAACCGAGGGCTTCGCCTGCCATGTTATCACGCTTTGCTCGTCGTTTCTACGGTTCAGGCCCTTGTGTGTGTTTGTGTGTGTGCCAATACCCAGGCTGTGCTTCATGAACACCAACATGCTCGCCTCGGGCCGCAGCCTGACCGTCTCCACGTATCGTACTGGTCGACCAAACCTATTTGGTGTTGACAATATTCGACAGGTCGCGTCTGCATGCCTAGCTTGCTATCGCAATCCCGCCTCCGTCTCCTCCAACAGCTCCGCCTCCGCCTCCGCCTCCATCTGCTGCTCCACCTCCGCCGCCTCCGCCTCCTCCGCCTCCGTGTCCACCTCCGTGACCACCGCCACCTCCTCCGTCTCCCCCGCATCCGCCTCCATCCCCACCATGGTGTCCGCCATCTCCGCCGCCGTCTGCAAAGTGAAACCCTGCTTCGCGTCTCCGCCGTCCATGTCCATTCCGTCGGCTCCGCCGCGGAGCCTTGCGCAACCGACTCCCCTCATCGCTAGAGAGGTGGTTCTCCATGACAACCGGCCGCGCGTTGTAGGATGTGCTGCCTTGATCTTGACGGGGACGAAAACAAGCGTCGAAGCACATTGTGTCTGCCGTGCCTGCCGTGCGCGTGTGTGTATGAAGGGTGACGAATGCTCCGGACGAGCAAAGGCAAAGGTGGTCTTCAGTACGAACTGGAAGATGAGTCCTTTCTTTTTGCGAGGGTCTACTTGTTCAGACAAAAAAATGGGATCGAAATATAGTGAAGAGAACAAAGAGAACAAGAAAAGGCAGGAGGGGACGATAAAATACACCATCGAGGTAAAAAGCATTTTTGCATCTCCGGGGAACCGCAGAAGCGGCGCGAAACGGCGCAGCATCCTCATTCGCATCTTCTAGGGGGAAAAAGAACAGCATGAAGCGGAGCAATCTGGTAGCAGATGCAGATTCATGGTAATGACTTGATTGGATGCTCTGTTTTCTTGCAAGTCACCCGCCATCGTCTACCTACGTAGCCAGTGCTGCATGCGCAACAGTAACGTCGCACAAAGTCCTGCCCTTGAGCCTCGAGTGCGGAAACGAGGCGGCAGCTTCTTCTGCCATGGAGACACGGATCAGCACGGCGCCGCTTTTGGCAGGATGCTTGAGGCAAGGCGTAGCAAGGAGTAAGCAGCAGCTTTCCCCGGATCCGACATCGCCCCCTGTCCCCGCGGCGAGGATCCCAACCGAGTTGGCCGGCATACAAGCCCTTGTTTATTGATGCAGAATGCAATCTTTGGAAGGGAAATAAATGACGAGAGGTAGTGCGGGACACGGCACGGCGCGTGGTCATCTAGGGGAGAGTACTTTGGCCAATGTGATGGATGATGTATAGAGAAAAGTGCCTTTAAGACAGGTGCGCCAAGGGCGTTTGGTATAGAGCTATAACATATACATAAATGCTGTCTATATTGAGGCTCTTTTTCATACATATGTAGCATATGTATGTGTATTTTTTTTTTTTCATACCTGGCCCAAAATTCATATAAACACCAACATGCCATCTCGCCGTAGCCCAACCACCCCCATCGTACCGACCCACCAAGCCCATTTCTGTCAATACCCCAGAACGCCGCATCTACATGTGGTCACATCTATCATCTATATGCCAATGCTATGCTAGCATCCTCCGTCTCCTCCCCCCCCTCCCCCTCCATCTCCTCCCCCCCTCCGCCATCGCCGCCGCCGCTACCGCCGCCGCCCCCCGAATCGTATCCCCACGGCCCGTGTCGCCTCCGCCGCGGGGTCTTGCGCACTCGTCTCCGTTGGTCGCCGGCGTAGTGGTCCTCCCCGGCAGGTACCGGCCGCGCGTTGTGGTAGTCTCGGTGTACGTTGTCTTGGTTTTGCCGCCGTCGGTAGGGGTCGCGGGTGCCGAAGCATAAGGTGGGGAAGCACATGATGTGTCTGGATGAATAGGTGGCTGTTTATAAGACGGTGTGATTGAAGTTGAGCGTCCACGTGAAGCGGCTTGGAAGAATGGTCTTTATTATTCGGTTTTTGATTTTGGGACCAAGCAGTGGGAGGCAGGTGTGTATACATGTATTTGTAAATGAATGGATAGAACAGTCGAGGCGAATCATCCTTGGCACATCAGAATAGAAAAATTCAAGAAACTAGGCTGACTGGCAGACAAGACATACCCCGCTTCGTGGCTTTGACGGCTGGGCCTCGGGTCCTTGCTTTTGTCTGTCACGCACTCGCTTGACTGAGGCTGAGAGAGGGGAAGCACGGATTTCTTGTGAAATGACTTACTGATCGAGGCTGTTGACCGGTGTCGGGTGATGGAAGTGAGACGCCTTTTCTGATAATTCTATATTTGGGTCTTTTCCTTATTTTGTTTGTTTGATTTATATTCTTCTTTCTCTTTTTTTTTTATTTCCTTTTCTTCTTTTTTTTTATTCCTTTTTTTTATTTCTAGTCTTTTCCCTTTCTTCTTCTTTCTTTTTATTGCTGTAAATCCAAGGCTGCGTGTGCTGCATCAAGGTTCCTGGACTGGCAGACCAGATGTGGACTGACATGCAGAAATGAACATGGCAGTGATTAGGACTTCCTACAAGAGTAAAAAAAAAAAAAAAAAAAAAAAAAAAAAAAAAAAAAAAAAAACAAATCACGTCTCCAAACCCCTGACAAGTCACCGATTTACTCGCTTCAACATCTCTCCCGACTCATACCCCCACGCAGCTTCCAAGTCGCGCAACCGCCACAGCGCCCCCCACCCCGTCGTGCCATCAATAATGGCAAAAAGCCGCGCCACCTGCAGCTGCTCGGTCGGATGGGTCAGCAGCCGGCCGGCCACATACAGCGGCTGGATGGCGTTGATGAGGCTTGCCTTGTGCGGGTTGGTGTAGGAGATGCCGCACACGCGCCGGGCATGCCAGATGGGGGAGCACTGGGGGGAGGTGAGACGCGCGCTGGAGGCGGTGGCGGCGGCGGTGGCATTGGGAGGGCGCGTTTCGAGCATGAGGATGCATGCGGTATGGTAGAGCTGGTTCGATGAAATGGCGGGGAGGGTCGGGAAGAAGATGGACGGGAACACGTGCGCGCTGTTGTTGTCGTCATGGTCGTGGTCGTGGTCGTGGTCGTGGTCTTGGTCGTGATCATGGCGGTGGCCATGATCACCTTGGTCGGCGGCCGACGGTGTCGTTGCCGCACTCGCATGCGCACTCACATTTACACCCGCACGCCGCGTGCATGTGGTGGGAAGCATCGACTGCGGCCGCGACTCGAGCCAGAGCTGTAGATCCTGCCAGAGACTTGTCCACTGTTCGTCAAAGGGCCGCGGGTCGGACGCATCCGGCTCCTGAAGCTCCAGCGTGCGCGTGCGTCGGTAGATCAAGTCACAGACCTTTGCGCATAGATAGACGGCCCAGTTGGCGTGCATGCAGGTATTTTCGCGGCCGTGCTGGTAAAAGGTCTGCCGCGCAAAGGCGTCCATGTCGTGAGCGTGGCCGTGGGCCGGGTCGACACGCAAACCCGAAGGCGGCGGAGGAGGAGGAGGAGGCCGAGGAGGCAAGGGCCGGGGCGGAAGCCAACTGCTCAGGGGCAAGACGGTGCTCTCGGCGCCGCCCGAGATGATGGCGCCGCAGAGTTCCATGCGCGCGTAGCACCAGAAGACGGCCTGCAACAGGCCGCCCGAGAAGCCCGTGACGCCGAAAAAGTCGAACAAGGTGGCGCACCCCTCAATGTGTCGCCGCCAGTTGCGCGAGCTGCCCGACATGAGCTCCAGCACGGCCAGGATGCACGCCGTCACCAGCATGTTGGGATCGCGCGCCTCCAGGCCGGGACCGAGCAGCAGGATCGATTGCTGGTACAGCTCCAGGCTGTCGTAGCATTTCTCCAGCAGCGCCTTGAGCTCAATCTGTCGCGCCGAGAAGGCGAGCACCGCATACAGCAAGGCCGGCGACTGCTCCGCCATGATGGGAACGTGGATGCCGAAGTGACGCTCGTCGTCAAACTTGTCGAGGTACGGCGCGCACTCGACGATCCAGTTCTGCAGGTACCGGACCAGCTTGATCTTGGGAATGTTGACTCTGGCCGAATCGAGACCTGACTTCAGCGACCACGTCTCGTGGGAACCGTGGCTCTTGTCGTCATGGCCCTGGGCAATCTTGGCGTGAACCGCTGTCGTCACAGGCTTCTTGCTGGCCTGCGGGTGATTGGGGTCGTGGCTGGAAACCCCGGCGAACAAGACGCAACGAAGCTCTTCTTGAAGTTCGATAAACCGTGGATTAGCGGCATACTCATCTGCCGTCGAGGTTGAGCCGGGAGAGAGGAAGTGCGAATTAATGTGGCCAGCCATGTTTGCTTGTCATTTGTCTAGCCAGAGATGGACGGAGAGGCATTGTAGCCTTGGCAAAAGGTCCAAAAACGACGAACGAGTCGCTCGGGAAGAGGTGGAGGAGGAACAGAAACAGGAGAGGGGGGGGGAAAGGAGGGGGAAGGGCGGCCCGCACGCGGAATACAAGGGACTCGACTCCGATTCCTTCGATCCTCTCGCGATGTTTCAGACGAGGTATTTGATATATGCCTCGTGATTTCTTTCCAAAACCAGGGGCCGTAGGCTACCATTCCACATACGTAAAAATATGTATCTGCCTACCCATTATGCACCTTGTAGGTGAGCAGGACGGTGAAGGAGTACCGCCTTTGCATGATTTAAGCTTGGTATGTCCTTTTGTCTGGTGTCCGGTGGTCTCAAGTTTGAGAAAATAGAAGACGTGCTGTGACGTGGGGTAACCAAGCTGCCAGAGAAAAAAAAAACGATCCAAAAAGTCTAAAACCGATAAATAACCCCGGCTGATATTTCTCGGACGGCGGGAAATTCCAGAAAACAAAAAGGGGCCGGTAAGGGGTGTTGATCCAGCCAGGGGTGATATAGCAAGCAGTTGAGTATGTATATAAGTTTGTGATGGAGCCCAAGCTGTTTTATTCTCAACGGACAAGCTCACATTCAATGACTGAGTGATTCGACCCGAGGCATTGGAACCCGCCAAACGCTTACACGGGTCTACGACTCCATGAAATAGCCGACAAGAGTAGAGGCCCGCACATTACACAGCCATGTCTTCAGATCCGGAAGTAGCCGCATCAAGTGTGCCTTCTTCTCGTCTCGAGTTCGCAGAACGCCTACATGCGGACCGAAAAAGTGTCTGGGCATCGGTCCGATCGAATCCCAAGATTGTGCTGATTGCCTTATTTGCATCGTAAGCTTCTCTCTTCCGATCCCATTTGCGTCACTTGATAGAAATGGTTTTTTCTTTTCCCTTGTTCTTTTTTCCTCCTCTATTTGTTTTTTAGGAAAAAAAAAAAAAAAAAAAAAAACTACAACGTCATTCATCCATAGGGTCGGAGGCTTCGAGTATGGCTACCAGCAGGGTGTTCTGGGACAATCTCTCGTCATGACCCGCTTCGTCGACAACTTCCCTTCGGTCGTACAGTCTTCGTCCGCCATTGGCTGGTTGACATCGGTATTACAGTTGGGCGGCGTCATCGGCTCCCTGGCCGCCGGCGTACTGGGTGAAATGATTTCTAGAAAGTACACCATGTTCCTGGCTTGCTGCTGGGTTGTCCTGGGAAGCTATTCGTACATTGGAGCGCGCGCGGGCCTGCCTGCGTTATTGTACGCCGGCCGTTTCTGTACCGGGGTTGGTGTTGGCCTGTTCAGCGGCGTTGCTCCTCTCTACAACGCTGAGCTGTCTTCTCCCGAAATCCGAGGCTTCTTGGTGTCATTTTACCAGTTTGCCACCATTTTGGGCATCATGCTATCCTTTTGGGTGGGCTACGCATCCAACTACATTGGAGACCCGGGCGACTCGCAGACCAATCTTGCCTGGCAGCTGCCATCCATCATTCAAGGTATTCCGGCGGCTGTCCTCGCCGTGGGCATCTGGTTCATGCCCTTTTCACCGCGATGGCTCGTCAAGGCTGGACGTGACGAGGAGGCTCGGTCTACGCTTGCCTGGATGAGGCAGCTCCCCGTCGACCACCAACTAGTCCAGGTCGAGTTCCTTGAGATCAAAGCCGAATCCGTATTTGAGAAGAAGGCATTCGCTCGGGACTTTCCAAGCATCGCCAACAAACAAGAAGAAAAGAAGAATGCCCTTCGCGAACAGATTGCACAGTACATCAACTGTGTACGTACCAAGGACAACTTGAAACGTGTTGCCACCGGTTGGCTGGTGATGTTTTGGCAGCAGTGGAGCGGGATTGACGCCAGTATGATAAGACGAAAAAAAATGAAAAAAAATTCTCCCCACTCCAATGATGCGTTTAATTTTCATCACACGCCCCCTTTGTTTTGCTAACCGTTTTGTTGCTCCTCTTAGTCATTTATTACGCTGCCAGCATTTTCGTGAGCCTGGGTCTAAAGGGAGGCACGATCGCGCTTCTCGCAACCGGCGTAACGGGAGTTGTGTTCATGATCAGCACGATACCTGGCATGGTGAGTTTGTGGGACCGGACCCGCTGGATGCAATACGGCAAAACACTAATAAAAAAACAAATTGCGCCGCAGTTGATGATTGATCGAGTCGGGCGAAAGCCAATGCTTCTCGTGGGATCAGTTGTCATGGGAACCAGCATGGTCTTGGTGGGCATTATTGTGGCCAAGTTCCGCCATCACTGGCCGAATCATGTGGCCGCGGGCTGGACCGCAGTTGGTACGTCCGATTTTCTATCTCATGAGGCGCACGTTTGCGAGTCTTTCATTGCCTTGACAAGTCCGTTGGTGAAGACCAAGAAGAAGAAGAAGACTGATGCCTTTTTGGGTCACAGCATTCATCTGGGTGTACATTGCCGGCTTCGGTGCAACCTGGGGCCCGGTTTCGTGGACAATCATATCGGAGATTTTCCCGTTGTCGATTCGCGCCAAGGGCGCGTCGATTGGTGCGTCGAGCAACTGGCTCAACAACTTTGCCATTGCCTTTTTCGTGCCGCCCATGATGGAAGCGTGGGCATGGGGAACCTATGTCTTTTTCGCCGTATTCCTGACTGCCGGCATATTTTGGGTTTGGTTTTTCTTGCCTGAGACCAAGCACGCGACCCTGGAAGACATGGATCGTGTTTTCGGGAGCCACGCCGGCCAGAAGGATGCTCAGCTGTTGTACGAGGCATAGCGTGAAGTCGGACTGACGGCCTTGCTGGCCACTGCGGCAAGGCAGGGAGGAGGAGGAGCGGATGCGGCTGGAGTTGTTGGATGATGATGGGTCGTTTTCGTGTCTTGGATGTGTGGGCGGGGCGGGCGGTCAGGGGTTCGCGGGTTCGCGGGTCGGGGGTCACGGGTCGTGGCAGCCACGCGAGTCACGGGACCCGGTCTTCAGGCTGGGGCTGGATCGCGGATGGACAGATTCGGCCTAGTGCAATTAGTAACGGAGTCTGGCAAAACCATGGAGTCTGGAGTCCTGGACGTCCCGGATTAAATCATTCCATCAACATCACACACGCACACGGAATAAAAAAAAAGGGTGCAGTCGCTATAGCATGATGAATCATGAATCAAAGTCAAGAAGCGAATGAAACTCTGCACCGTGCTCTTCATGCATGACCCGGTCATCATACACAAGGATACATATTCCACACACATGCAATTGTACATACAATCTGCATATCTACAACACAGTACACACATACCTTGAACATGCATGGTACGTACATAATCATATACATGTGTACATACCAAGTACATATATGTGTATAATCTTGATCCTGCTCTTGCTAACCTGCATACCTTGTCCCCCATGGAAGGCCCCCTGAGTCCTGCGATTCCTACGATTCCTGTGCGAGGGCTCGAGGCCACAACCACGGCTCGTCGCTCCACCAAGTCGTTAAACCCCTCGGCATCATGATTCATTCATTGTCCATCGTTCATCTCCTCGCGCGTATGAGCATGGCGCTCAAGTCTCTCACCCTCGCCGTCAAATCATGCCTGTCTTGCGCTCCACGCCCGAGAACAAGAGACGCGTCCGCACAGGATGTCTCGCCTGTCGCAAAAGACGCCGAAAATGTACGGCCGACGTTTCCTCAGTCCAACGTCGTGCGCCTCGCGCCTCGCGCCTCGCGCCTCGCGCCTCGCGCCTTTTGCTGAGTCCTGAGTCCTGAATCCTGACATGTGTGTTTTCTAGGCGACGAGGGAAAGCCCTCGTGCATGAGCTGTCAGACTAGGGGCGTGCAGTGCGCGTATCCCGATATGCTCTTCATTCCCAGGATAGGTGTCGAGGTGCCTTTGTCGCAGGCAAGTTATAATCGCATCAGAGTATGTATGTTTTTGGGTTAGAAGGAAAACAGTATTTTGCATGTTGAGAAAGGGGTTCTGATGAAAAGAAAAAAATCTGTAGGGCGAAGAAGAAGGAAAAAAGAAAGGAGGGAAAAAAAAAAAACAGAGGGGCAAAAAATAGACAAAGATAAAAAAGCGCTGACCCCAATCTCAGTTTGTCCATGAACGAGAACCACCTTCGCCCATCTCCAAGACGACTCAATCTCAAAGCTCCCACACATCATCGCCTGCATCTCGCGCGACGCCGCTATTGCCTACACCGGCCAGCATCACCATCGACTCTCTACTCACAACGACGCTCGTCCACGAGCCGGGACAACAGCAGTCAGGAACTAGCAGTGAGGAACAGCCCCTGCTTCACTGGGATGGATACTTTAACACGACGGGCGTGTCCGACGCGCGACGACACGCGGCGCTCATGCGGCATTTTCGGTACAAGATGGCGCCGTGGATAGAGGCGGGTGATCCGAGGGGTCGCTTCGGCGCCGGGTGCATGTTTCTCGCGCAGGAGCACCCTTCCCTCGAGAGCGCCATTCTCGACGTCGCCGCCGAACAAATCAGTATGTTGCGCCGGTGCCAAAGGATGGAATCGTCGTCATCTCGGTGCCGTGACGAGCGAGGGCCTTTTCGACGGCGATACGGAGAGCCCGTCCTCAACGTTACCGATAGTCTGTACGCCACGGCACGGTATTTCTGTGCCGGGGCTGAGATTTGGAGAGAGGTATCGAGCGAGCAAGTGGCCATGCTCAAGGGCGCATCGTGCTCTTCTGTGGTGCAAGAGCCGCTGCAAACGCTGATGCGGCTTCATTCACGATTTGGTATGTCGAGTCTTTTTTTTTTTTTTTCTGGCTACATGGAGTGCTGGATTATAGTAATAGGGTCGAAAAAAAAAAGCCAGCAAATCATTTCTTGGCTCTTCATTTTTTTTTCTTGCTCCTCACACTCCTACAGATCTTGCCTCGTCAGTCATGTTGCGCCGAACGCCCTGCACGCCCGCTTGGTTCTATGCTCCGAACCGCCACGCCGCATTGTCATCCTCGTCATCGTCATCACCATCACCATCGCCGGCAGCAGCAGCAGCAGCAGCAGCAGCGTGGGACAAAATAGACTCCTCCTACAACATGTACAACTGGTCGCTTCACCACCTCACGCTCTGTCTGTACCTTGTGCACGAACTGGACCCCCGCCAACTCGATGAGCCCTTCTCGCAGCCGCCGCCACCGCTGCTCGTCCTCCCCGACGAGACGCTCATGCTGAACCCCCCGCACGCGAAATGGCTCGCGCTCTGGAAAAGCTGTCAGGCCTGGCGCGCCCGCCGCCCGCTGAGCATGCGTCCCATCGTCGACATTGGCACCATGGAAGCCAGCCTGATGCAGCAGGACGGCTCGTCCTTCCCCATCCAGCTGTATACCAGCGCGCTGGCCGTGCAGGCCAACATCTTTTACCACCTGACGTCGCTGCTGCTGCTGATGCACAAGCCGCGGCTGCTCAACAAGTTTGCGGGCCCGAATGGCAAGCTCGAGCCAATGTATTCCTCGCAGGGGTGGCACGCACAGCACATTGCGGGGGTGGCGTCGACCAACGAGTTTGCCGAGCAGTGGGATCCGATTGTGTTTGCGGCGCTGGTGCTCGTGGGGAGGGAGCTGACGCACAAGGCACAGCAGAGGGCTTTGAGGGCGTGTCTGAGGACCGGAGCCGCGGTGACGGGGCTGGTGGCCGAGGACGGGGGGGAGATGAGGAGTCTGGAGGACGGGTGGAGGGCCGGGCAAGGGGTTGGATGAGGGAGGGTTGGGAGAGGGAAAGAGGTGTGTATTGTGTATCGTGTATGCTGGGAACATGTAAGACTATGCGGGGTATGACAAGGGGCATGCACGTAACTAGAGGTAGTTTTTTATTTGATTTGTTCATTTCTTCATTTCTATCTTGTTCTTTTTTTCATACGTCACAATTGTCCTGTAATGTACGTACATTAGGACATGAGGGGGTAAACGTTCCGAGACACTACACAAACAGCGCGGCGGCTCAACGGAAACTGCAAATATGCACAAGAAAACGAAATTTATTGCAACATGGATTCATGACATGTAGAGATACGACGAGAGCACCACAGACAGATAGACCGAAACCCCCTTCTGTTCATCCCCACCCCTAATGCCAGACGTCAGACAAGGTCCCGCTGCTGCCGCATCCACTGGACGAAATGGCGCTCAGATTCGGACCAGAGAGCCAGACAAGACTCCCGCTCAACGTCTTCTTGATGTACTTGTACTGGAAGGGAGTGGCCGCGGGAAGCTCGACGCGGATACTCCACAGGGGGTGGTCGGCCGTGTAGCCCGAGGCGCTCAACGGGATGGCAGTGGTGGGGGACCAGTTTTTGAGCTCGGCGAGCGAGCCGGTGAGGTAGATGCTCTCGCCGTACCGGGTCTGGACCCTGATGTCGAAGGTCATGCTTGAGCCGCATGCGGGCGGTGGCGGTGTGGCAGGGGAGCAGTTCGCGGGGATGGTATGAGAGGACGGCTCGCCCCAGGAGGGAGCCACGAGGCCAGATCGCCGCTTGGTCATGCTGACAAAGGCAGCATAGGACCAGGTCAGGTCGACGGCCGAT
>AFRA01000536.1:0-23660 GCA_000223055.1 Claviceps fusiformis PRL 1980
ATTATATATATTTAAAAAAATATAAAATTAAATTTTTTATAAATATATTATAATTTAATATTAAAAGTATTATAAGGTTTTTAAAAAATATAAATTAATTTTATTTATAAATAAAAAAGTATATTAAATACATATTAATATTATAAAATATAATTAAATATTAATTATTATTAATATATATTATCTATAGCTTAAGTTTATAATAGTAATAAATTGTTATGGACTAGCCTAGATAGCGACTGTAATCTAGTGTTAATGAAGTTATTATTATCTATAAGGGGGAAGGAAAGGTTACTATCCTCCTCTACTATATATCTAGTTTATATACAATATATGCTTATAGGGTTTACCCTCTAGGTAAGGTAGGTTACCTTATATACTCCTTATATACTCCTTTCCTATTCTACTAAGGATCTAAGCCTTTAGCTTAAATCTATTATATAGCCCCCTACTATACTATTTCCTAGCTATAAGATAGTTAGTAAATAGTTAGGTTATAATAATACTATTAGGTTATAAGTAACGCGCCCTACTAGGTAGAACTATATATTCTAGCTAATCCTAATCTAGTGCCTAGCGTTAATAAAATAAAACCTAAAATAGAAATTTAAATAAAAAATCCTAGATTAGTAAGCTAATTATATTTTAAATATTAACTATAAATCTCTTAGTTAGCTCTCTTAAGCTTATTAGTATTATTCTACTATTATTCTTACTACTAATATTCTATATATATTAAGCCTTCTAACTAAATATTAATTAATACCTATTTATTCTTTATTATTATTTAATATCTTTCCTATATACCTTCTATAATAATAATAAATAATCTACTACTACTATTTATTAAATCTAAATAATAAGCTTTTTTATTTCTACTATTTTACCTATTTTAAAAAACTAAGGTTATAAGATTATATTTATTACTACTAGTGCTTTTTCTCTTCCTCCCTTACCTCTAAATAGCTACTATATCTTAAGCTATTATAAAATAGAAGGTAACTTAGAGAATATATAATAGCTTATTTTTATATACACTAAGCTTTAGGCACTTCTATAAAAAGTGCTAAAGGAGGAAATTAACCTATATAAGGAATACTACTATATTTACCTAAAGTCCTACTCTTTACTACCTTACCTATAAAATAATAGTAACTATTTACTATAGTAAAGCTATAAAGGTACCTTATATTCTTACCTATAATACCCTTAATAGTAAGGGGAAAAAAGTTATTTTAAATAAGCTATTTAAAGCTTTATATAACTGCTTTACTACTACCCTATATACTATAAAGAAGTATACTATACCTATTATTACTACTAGCTTCTTACCTATACTATTCTCCTATCTACTAGCCTAACCCTAGTTTACTACTAATAAGACACTCTTATATTTATTATTTATTCCTACTATTAATTCTACTACTATTTACTTATTAAAAACTAGTATTAACTATACTAATGCCTAGTTATTTAAGGTATAGCGTTAGGTTAAATAATTAATACCTATATATTAAGATTTATTTACTTAGCTTTAGTTATATTAGCTTTTCTTACTAACTTACTTATTACTATATCTAAAAAAGTAGGTATATATATCTATACTACCCCCTTTTATTTTATTAGGTATAACGCCCCCTCCTACTACTATTATACTTTTTTCTACTATTAATATACTTTCTCTTACTAATATTATAATACTACCTACTATTTACTAGCTTCTAATATTTATAATATTTATACCTAGGCTGCCCCTAGGTATCCTTAGTTTTATATTATAAGGGCCTAACTTATCTCCTACTAGCTAAGAGTTACTCTCTTTACCCCTCTTTAGCTTATTTTTTATAGCTATATTAGCTAAGCACTATAAAAAAAAGAAAAAAAAAAAAGAGTTTAGCTAGTAACTTTATTTAAGTAATAGTAAGGTATAGGAATATTATAACTAAATTAAAGCCTATATAGGGCCTAGTAGTATTAAAGTTTATATTAAATAATATACTATATAGTATTAATTAAGAGTTATAGTATACCCCCCTTAGTTTATTATTAAAATATATATCTCTCTATTATACTTTAAAATTTACTAATGCTTTAACATTCTTTAGGTTTTTAAGTAGCTTCTATATTAGCTATATATAGCTAACCTATTTAACTAATATATTATAGTAACTACCTTAACCTTTAGTATTTTTTATAGCTAAAATAGACTTAACTTAGTACTTATAAGGTATATTTATATTATTATTTTAAGGCTAAATAAGGCCTAGTTAGGAGTTAAGTAAGACTTAAAAAGGGAGTGGATTATTTACTATATATTTAATTAAATTAATATAGAAGATAAAGTAAATACTACTAAGGATATTTAGTTTAATAGTAAAGGGTATAAAAGCTTTAAGTATAGTATATTTAGCTATAACTTAATTTAACTTCTTACTTAAGTATAGGGTTTAAATATTATAAAGGCTAAGCTAAACTTTATTACTAGCTTAGTATTATTCTATAAGGTAGTATAATTAATTAAAAGACTTTTATTAATATTATTAAGTAAAATTAATAATAGCTTAGGTAAGCGCTATTCCCTACTTAATATACTTAAAAAACTAAACTACCTACCCTTTAGAGAATATCTAGCTTTATATAAAAGCTAGTATATATTATACTAAATTAATATTAAACCTATAAAGAGCTATATATATACTAAAGCTAGTAACTAATAAGTTATAGTTATTAAGTATAAGCTAGTATACTACTAAGTATAGAGGCTAGTTTATTTAAGTAAAAGAGATTATAATATATAAAACTACCTAAACCTTTTAATTTATATATTCTATACTTTTATTAGTTTAAGGGTAGTAGGATATAAAGAGAAGCTACTAAGTCTCTATAAAGAAGTATAGTAATAATTAAAAGCTACTTACTTAGTTTAAGCTATAGTTTAATATAATATTTAAAGGGAACCTATAGAAACACTATTAGTAATTTAGAAAGCATTAAGTATATACTTTAATACTTATATTTATTATAGCTTTTAACTAAATATATTTAAAAAGGTAGTTTATAATAACTATAAGGAACTAAAAGGCATTTAAAGAGTGAGTTAAAAGGTTAGTTATAAAATCTATTAATATTTATAACTAATACCTATTTAGCGCTAGGATAGGCTATAGAAGGCCTTAGTATAGGTATTAGCTTTTATAAGCTTTACAGTAGTAGTAATTCTATATATACTATATAATATTTATTAATATACCTTTTTAGTAATAATTATAATAAAGAGCCTAAAAAGTTATATTCTTTTCTAAGTAGCTTAATAGAGGTAAGTTATAGGTTTATTAAATTAGTATAGTAGTTAGGGGCTTATACTATAGTATTTAAAGGTAGCTATAGAATAGTAAAGCCTTATAAGTATTAATTATATAGTCCTTAACCTATTAATATATAGCTATTTTAGTAGGAAATCTCTAAGCTTTTAATTATATTACTATAATCTTTAAGTAATATATAGAATTAGCTTATATACTTTAATTCTAAAGGTTTTAAAGATAGTTATTTATAAAGAAGTTATAGCTTTATAAGTTAATTACTATATTACTAGTTAAAGGCTAGTTCTACTCTAGTAATAGGGTAGGAGGGGTATAAGGTAGCTATAATAGGTATATAACTAATATTAGGTATAGTAATAGCTAGGCTAATGTAGAGTCCCTTAATTTATTCTATTTATAGTAAGATAGTATATTAAGGTAGGCTACTTAAAAGCTTAGTTAGTAGTAAAGGTAAAAATTAAAAAGAGAGAGGGTCTCTACTTAATATACCTAATATTTTAATATTTCCTAAAAGCTTATAAAGTATTTTAAGTTTTTATAGTTAATAAGGATTATAAATAGTCTAAAGATACTATAGAGCTTAGTAAACTATACCTTAAAGTATAAAATAATACTAAGTAGCTTCTTATTATAAATTATATAGTTCTATTAAAGGGCTATAAGCTAAGTAGAGTAATAGGTAATAGGTTATAGCATACTTACTATATTATACTATAAAAGGTAACCCCTAATAGCCTTCCTTAATACATTAGCCTTTACTACTATATCTAAGGTAGGGTTTTATTAAGCTAGGATTAAAGCTAAGGAAAATATATCTTTAAGGCACTAAAAGGCTATTTAGTAAGCTAGGGATTAAATAAATAAGGCGCTCTTCCTAGTAAGGTTAAGTAAGGGTTTAATAAGGTTTAAAAAGTTAGCTATAAATTTCTAATAAAAGTTTATAAAGCCTAAGAAGCTATGTATACTCTATAGCTATATTAGTGCTTTTTATTTATAAATAGTAGCTACCTTAGCTAGGTTTAGTTATACTATATAGCTAGCTTATACTATAAACCTTAGGTACTTAACCTTAATTATACTAAAGGTATACTTACTAAGGTTAAAATATAGGCTAGCTTATTAAAGGTAGAAAAGGATCTCCTTAGTATACTATATATGCTTCTTATATATATTACTAGTGTAAATAAGGATATTATTAAGATAGGCTATTATATAGACCCCTAATATATTCCTTAAGGTACTATTAATATAATATTAAAACATTATAAGTGCTTTAGCTAGGCTAAAGGGGTAGATAAGCTATTTAAAAAGGCTAAAATATATATAGAAGGCTATAAGAGCTTTATCCCCTTATATAATATATAGGTAATAGAAAGTAATATAGATATTTAATTTAGTAAACCACTAGGTACCTACTAAGAATTATAAAGTTTCCTTAATAAGTAGTAATAAATACTAATTTTAATTTATAATTTTATTTAATACCTTATAGTTTATATAAAAATACTAACCTTTACCTACTTTTTTAACTAAAAGTATTAATATAACTATTAAAAAAAAGGAAGCTTTAATTTAGCTTTTATTTATAAAGTTTATAATTTATTTTTATATTTTTAATAGTTAGTTCTAAAGTATATTATAAAGTAGTGCCTAAGGTAGGTTTAGTAGGCTACTATTAGGGTTTTATTATAGTTAAATATAGTAATTAGCCTACCCTTAGTAAAAAGGAAGAGTATTAGTATTTTTATAGTAAAATAAATCTTTAAAGTTAGTTAATTTACTTAATAAAGAGAAAAGGTCTTTATTTTCTCTTAAAACTACTAGGTTTACTATAAATATAAGAATAATATTAATCTTCTATAGATTTATAAATATAATGCTACTTACTTTGCTTAACTATAGAGCTTAGTAAGCTAATTCTATATAAAGTAAGCCTATAATAGTAGTTATTAGTAAGGCTACCCTTTAGGTATTTAAGGTATAAATCTTTAGGCTACCTTATATATAGATAATAAGGAGGCATTAAGTAGTATATAATATAATATTATACTAGGCTATTTATAGTGCCCTTAGAATATAGTTTTATAAAAGGCCTAGGATTATATAGGCTACTATAGAGAATAACTAGCTATTTAGGTTAGTATTAAACTAAATAAAGTAGGTAATTCTTAGGCACTAAAAGGCATTAGTATAACTATACTATATAACTATTATAATAGTAGTTAATATATATAGCTAGGCTAAGGTAAAGTATTAAAGGCTTAGCCTTTAAACTATATATTTACTTATAGTAGTATAGCTATTATAACTACTATTTACTTAGGTATTAATAAACTTAGAATTATTATATAAAAAAAAAGAAGGAATAGTGCCTCCTTTATATAATATTTTATTTCTTTATAAATATTTAAGCTAATACTATTGTAGGTATAGTGTAGACTAATACTATTAATATATATCCTACTACTAAAACTTATATAGTAAAGCTATTTTTTTTTAAACTAAAGTTATTATTACTACTTAGTGCCTCTTTATTAAAGGTATTTAAAGCTTTAATATTAAAACCCCCTATTAAGTAATAAGTAGGAAGCTATATATAGTTTTAAATAAGGTAACTATTACTATTATAATATAAACACTAGTAGGTAGCCTTATAGCGCTTAATAATATTCTATAAAACCTAAGTTATTTAAATTATACCTTTAGTATCTATAGGCTTTATACCTAACCTATTTCTATTAAAGAATTTATAACCCTATCTAAAGCCTAAAAAACTAGTAGAATTAATATTTATTATAACTATATTATTATTTTAGTTATATTTAGATTAAGTATAATAATAAGCCTTAATATACTCTTTAATTTAATATAAGTTAATATTTAAGGCAATACTATAATATTATATAACTACTATATAGTAATTAAAGTAAAGAATATTATAGCTTATATAATAATCCCTTATTTACTTATTAAGTTTAACTTAAAGCTAGGTAAGTTTAGCTATATTTACTTAGGTACTTTCTTTTATAAAGTATAATTTTTATTTAAAATAAATAAAGAAATTTATAAACTATTTATTTAGGTATTATTTTAGCTAGTTTAACTTTATAACTATATATTTCTTTTAATAAGGATTTATAAATATAGTATTAAGGTATTTAAGGAAATAGCTTAATATATATTAGTAGTTACTACTTAGCTTAAAGAATAAAGCTACTTATACCTAAATCTTAAGTAATAAATTTTAGTAAATAAGGAACTACTTATTATAGTTAGTACTAATAAAGTCTAAGTTAGCCTCTAGCTTATATACTATAAGGCTCTACTAAGCTTAAAATAAGGCCTTATTTTTATTATAAGGATTCCCTATTAGGAGTGGCTTATACTTAGGTTATACCTAGTTAGCCTATATTAGGGCATTTATATAGAATACCTAGTTTATTATAGCTATATAATAATATAGCTTTTTAAGCTAAGCTACTATTAAAGTAATAGTTTTATAAAGGTAGTATAAGTCCTATATATTACCTAATTAAGCTACTTATTTATAATACTAAGGATTTATTATGCTATTCTTATAAAAATAAATATTATAAGTAGTATTATAATAAATAATAATTATTATAAACTAGCCTAAATAGTAACTATAATTTAGTATTAATAAAGTTATTATTATTTATAAAGGGGAAGGAAAGGTTACTATTCCCCTCTACTATATATCTAGTTTATATACAATATATGCTTATAGGGTTTACCCTTTAGGTGAGGTGGGTCACCTTATATGCTCCTTATATGCTCCTTTCCTGTTCCGCTAAGGATCCGAGCCTCTAGCTCGAATCCATCACATAAATATATATAATTATATAGCTTTTTTATACTATAAGCTAATAATAGTTTATATCTAAAGCTAAGAAGAGTTAATTATTACGATATAGTTTTTATATTATAATTATAAGAATTTTAAGTTAAAGGCTTAATATAATATAAATAAAATATAAGTTTTTTTATATATGTTAATATAGAATCTTTGTTACTTTAATATAATAAAATTAATTTACAAAATAAAGCTTATTAAGTTTTTAATAAGCTTTTCTTAAAGTTATAAGTAATTATTTAAAGCTTTTTATAATTATAAAAAAAGTATTATAAAGTTTAATTATAATTTAAAAAAATAAGTTTAATTACTTAATAAATATTTAATATACTTTTAAAAAAAAGCTTTATAAAAAAGTAAATTATTAGCTTTTTAATAATATTTTTAAATATTAACTTTAATTTATTTATTAATCTTAAAGTTAATTAAAATAATAAATATATATAGTTAATTTAAATAAGTAATTTTTATTTTAACTTACTACTTATTTATAATAATATAAAATTAAAACTATACTAAGTATTTTTTAAAGTAATTAAAGTATTACTTATATATTTTAATTAAAAAGGCTAAGTATATTTACTTATCTTTAATATACTTATTAACTATATAATAGCTATAATATAAAGATATTATATAATATATAATAGTATAACTAAACTTATAGTGAAATAATAATATAAAAGACACTAATTAGCGAATTTGCCTGCACTGCAATAGCGCTGTAGAATTAACTCTAAACCTCTTAAAAAGTTAATAAAAAGTTTTATAATGCACATTTACCCTTTATACTAATAATATATTAGTTTTAAAGTATAAATATTGTGATGGATTCGAGCTGGAGGCTCGGATCCTTAGCGGAACAGGAAAGGAGCATGTAAGGAGCATGTAAGGTGACCCACCTCACCTAGAGGGCAAACCCTATAAGTATATATTATATATAAGCTAGATATATAGTAGAGGGGGATAGTAACCTTTCCTTCCCCCTTATAAATAATAATAACTTTATTAACACTAAATTGTAGTTACTATCTAGGCTAATTTATAATAATTATTATTTATTATAATGCTACTTATAATATCTATTTTTATAAAGGCAGCGTAATAGATTCTTAATATTATAAATAGGTAGCCTAATTAGGCAATATATAGGACTTACACTACCTTTATAAAATTATTGCTTTATTAGTAGCTTAGCTTAAGGAACTATACTACTATATAGCTATAATAAACTAGGCATTCTATGTAGATGCCCTAATGTAAGCTAACTAGGTATAACTTAAGCATAAGCTACTTCTAATAAGGAACCCTTATAATAGGAATAGAGCCTTATTTTAGGCTTAGTAGAGCCTTATAGTATATAAACTAGAGGCTAACTTAGACTTTATTAATACTAACTATAATAAGTAGTTCCTTATTTATTAGAACCTATTGCCTAAAATTTAGGCATAGGTAACTTTATTCTTTAAGCTAGGTAGTAACTACTAGTATATACTAAGCCGTTTCTTTAAATACCTTAATACTATATTTATAGACCTTTATTAAGAGGAATATATAGTTATAAAGTTAGATTAGCTAGAATAATACCTAAATAAATAGTTTATAGATTTCTTTATTTATTTTAAATAGAAGTTATACCTTATAGGGGGGAGCACCTAGGTAAATATAGTAAAACTTACCTAGCTTTAAGTTAAACTTAATAAGTAAATAAGGGATTGCTATATAGGCTATAATATCCCCTACTCTAACTACTATATAGCAGTTATATAATACTATAGTATTGCCTTAGACATTAACTTATACTAAATTAAGGAGTGTATTAAGGCTTATTATTATACTTAAACTAAATATAACTAAAATAGTAATGTAGCTATAATAAGCATTAATTTTACTAGGTTTTTAGGCTCTAGGTAGGGTTATAAATTCTTTAGTAGGAGTAGGTTAGGTATAAAGCCTATAGACGCTAAGGGCGCAATCTAAGCAACCTAGGTTTTATAGGATATTATTAAGCGCTATAAGGCTACCTACTAATGTTTATATTATAGTAGTAATAGTTACCTTATCTAAGACTATATATAGCTTCCTACCTATTGCTTAATAAAGAGTCCTAATATTAAAGCCTTAAATACCTTTAATAAGAAGGCACTAAGTAGTAATAATAACTTTAGTTTAAAAAAAGATAGCCTTATTATATAAGTTTTAGTAGTAAAATATATATTAATAGTATTAGTTTACACTATACCTATAATAACATTAGCTTAAATATTTATAAAGAGATAAAATATTATATAAAGAAGGCATTATTCCTCCTTCCTCTTCTATATAATAGTTCTAAGTTTATTAATACTTAAGTAGATAGTAGTTATAATAGCTATGCTACTATAAGCAAATAAATAGTCTAGAGGCTAGGCCTTTAATGCCTTACCTTAGCTTAACTATACACGCTAACCACTGCTATAATAGTTATATAGCATAGTTATGCTAATGCCTCCTAGCGCCTAAGAATCACCTACCTTATCCAGTTTAGCGCTAATCTAAATAGCTAATTATTCCTTATAGTAGCCTATATAATCCTAGGCCTCTTATAAAACTATATCCTAAGGGCGCTATAAATAGCCTAAAATAATATTATATTATATACTGCTTAACGCCTCCTTATTATTTATATATAGGGTAGCCTAGAGATTTATGCCTTAAATACCTAAGAGGTAGCCTTACCTATAACTGCTATTATAGGCTTAGTTTATATAGAATTAGCTTACTAGGCTCTATAGTTAGGCAAAGCAAGCAGCGTTATATCTATAAGCCTATAGGAGATTAACATTATCCTTACGTCTATAGTAGACTTAGTAATCCTAAAAGAGGATAAAAACCTCTTCTCTTTATTAAGCAAATTAGCTAACTTTAAGGATTTATTTTACTATAAAAACGCTAACACTCTTCCTTTTTACTAAGAGCAGGCTAACTACTATATTTAACTATAATAGAACCCTAATAGTAGCTTACTAGATCTACTTTAGGCGCTACTTTATAATATACCCTAGGACTAGCTATTAAAAATATAAAAATAAATTATAAACCTTATAAATAAGGGCTAAATTAAAGCTTCCTTCTCTTTAATAGCTATACTAATGCTTTTAGTTAAAAAAGTAGGTAAAGAGTAGTGTTTTTATATAAACTATAAGGTATTAAATAAAATTATAAATTAAGACTAATACCTATTACTACTTATTAAGGAGACTTTATAATCCCTAGCAGGCACTTAGTAGTTTACTAAATTAGATATCTATACTACTTTCTATTGCCTATATATTATATAAAGGAATAAGGCTCTTATAGCCTTCTATATATATTTTAGCTTTTTTAAATAGCTTATTTACCCCTTTAGCCTAGCTAGAGCACCTATAATATTCTAATATTATATTAATAGCGCTTTAGAGAATATATTAAGGGTTTATATAATAGCCTATTTTAATAATATCCTTATCTACACTAGTAGTATACATAAGAAGCATATATAGTATACTAAGGAGATCCTTTCCTACCTCTAATAGGCTAGCCTATACCTTAACCTTAGTAAGTATACCTTTAGCGTAACTAAAGTTAAGTACCTAGGGTTTATAGTATAAGCTAGCTATATAGTGTAACTAAACTTAGCTAAGGTAGCCGCTATTTATAAATAAAAGGCACTAATATAGCCATAGAGTATATATAGCTTCTTAGGCTTTATAAACTTCTACTAGGAATTTATAGCTAACTTTTTAGACCTTATTAGACCTTTACTTAACCTTACTAGGAAGGGCGCCTTATTTATTTAGTCTTTAGCTTACTAAATAGCCTTTTAGCGCCTTAAGGATGCGTTTTCCTTAGCTTTAATCCTAGCCTAATAGGACCCTACCTTAGATATAGTAGTAAAGGCTAATGTATTAAGGGAGGCTATTAGGGGTTGCCTTTTATAGTATAATATAGTAGGTATCCTATAACCTATTGCCTACTACTCCGCTTAGCTTATAGCCTTTTAATAGAAGTATATAATTTATAATAAGGAGCTACTTAGTATTATCTTATACCTTAAGGCATAGTCTGCTAAGCTCTATAGCGTCTTTAAGCTATTTATAGTCCTTATTAACTATAAAAACTTAAAATACTTTACTAGCCCTTAGGAAATATTAGAATATTAGGCGCGCTAGGTAGAGACTCTCTCTTTCTTTAATTTTTACCTTTACTACTAACTAGGCTCTTAAGCAGCCTACCCTAATGCACTATCTTACTATAAGTAGGATAAATTAGGGGCCCCTATATTAGCCTAGCTATTGCTATGCCTAATATTAATTACATGCCTATTATAGCTATTCTACGCCCCTCCTACCCTAGCATTAGAGTAGGACTAGCCCCTAACTAGTAATATAGCAGTTAACCTATAAGGCTATAACTTCTTTATAAATAACTATCTCTAAAGCCTTTAGGATTAAGGTATATAAGCTAATTCTATATATTGCCTAAAGATTATAGCAGTATAATTAAAGGCCTAGAGATTTCCTACTAAGGTAGCTACACACTAATAGGTTAGGGACTATATAATTAATGCTTATAGGGCTTTACTATTCTATAGCTGCCTTTAAGCACTATAGTATAAGCCCCTAACCACTATACTAATTTAATAGACCTATAACTTACCCCTATTAGGCTACTTAGGAAAGAATATAACCTTTTAGGCTCTTTATTGCAATTATTACTAGGAGAGCATATTAATAGATATTGCACAGTATATATAGAATTACTACTACTATAGAGCTTATAAAAGCTAGCGCCTATGCTAGGGCCTTCTATAGCCTATTCCAGCGCTAGATAGGTACTAGTTATAGATATTAGTAGATTTTATAACTAACCTCCTAGCTAACTCTTTAGACACCCCTTAGTTTTTAATAGTTATTATAAACTGCCTCTCTAAGTATATTTAGTTAGAGGCTATAATAAGTATAAGCGCTAAAGTATATACTTAACGCTTTTTAGACTGCTAGTAGCGTTTCTATAGGTTCCCTCTAAGTATTATATCTAACTATAGCTTAGACTAGGTAAGCAGCTTTTAGTTATTACTATACTTCCTTATAGGGACCTAGTGGCTTCTTTTTATATCCTACTACCTACAAACTAATAGAAGTATAGAATGCATAAATTAAAAGGTTTAGGCAGTCTTATATATTATAGTTTCTTTTGCCTAAATAGACTAGCCTATATACTTAGCAGTGTACTAGCTTACGCTTAATAACTATAACTTATTAGTTACTAGCCTTAGTATATATATAGCCCTTTATAGGTTTAATGTTAATTTAGTATAGTATATACTAGCTCCTATATAGAGCTAGACGTCCCTTAAGGGGTAGGTAGTTTAGTTCCTTAAGTATATTAAGTAGAGGATAGCGCTTATTTAGGCTACTATTAATTTTACCTAATAATATTAATAGAAGTCCTTTAATTAGTTACACTACCCTATAGAATAGTACTAAGCTAGTAATAAAGTTTAGCTTAGCCTTTATAATATTTAAACCCTTTATTTAAGTAAGAAGTTAGACTAAGTTATAGCTAAATATACTATACTTAAGGCTTTTATACCCCTTACTATTAAATTAAATATCCTTAGTAGCATTTACCCTATCTTTTATATTAATTTAATTAAATATATAGTAAATAATCCACTCCCTTTCTAAATTCTACTTAACTCCTAACTAGGCCCTATTTAGCCCTAAGATAATAGTATAGATACGCCCTATAAGTACTAAGTTAAGTTTATCTTAGCTATAAAGAATACTAAAGGTTAAGGCAGCTACTATAATATATTAGTTAAATAGGTTAGCTATATATAGCTAATATAAAAGCTACTTAAAAACCTAAAGAATACTAAGGTATTAGTAAATTTTAAAGTATAATAAGGAGATATATATTTTAATAATAAACTAAAGGGGGCGCGCTATAACTCTTAATTAATATTATATAGTACACTATTTAATATAAACTTTAATACTACTAAGCCCTATATAGGCTTTAATCTAGTTATAATATTCCTATACCCTACTATTACTTAGGTAAGGTTACTAGCTAAACCCTTCTCTTCTTTTTCTTTTTTTTATAATACCTAGCTAATATAGCTATAAAGGGTAAGCTAAGGGGGGGTAGAGAGGGTAACTCTTAGCTAGTAGAAGATAAGTTAAGCCCTTATAGTATAGAACTAAGAATACCTAGGGGCAGCTTAGGTATAAATATTATAAATATTAAGAGCTAGTAAATAGTAGGTAGTGTTATAGTATTAGTAAGAGAAAGCATATTAGTAATAAAAGAAGGTATAATAGCGGTAAAAAGGGGCGTTATACCTAATAAAATAGAAGGGGGTAGTATAGGTATATACGCCCACTCCTTTAAATATAGTAGTAAGTAAATTAATAAGGAGGGCTAATATAACTAAAGCTAAGTAAATAAATCTTAATATATAGGTATTAATTATTTAATTTAGTACTATACCTTAGATAACTAAGCATTAGCATAGTTAATACTAATCTTTAATAAGCAAATAGTAGTAGGATTAATAGTAGGAATAAGTAGTAAATATAAAGGCATCTTACTAGTAGTAAACTAGGGTTAGGCTAGTGGATAGGAGAATAATATAGGTAAGAAGCTAGTAGTAATAGCAGGCATAGCATACTTCTCTATAGTATATAAGGTAGTAGTAAAGCAGTTATATAAAGCCTTAAATAGCTTATTTAAAATAACCTTTTTCCCTTTACTATTAAGAGTATTATAGGTAAGAATATAAAGCACCTTTATAGCCTTATTATAGTAAATAGCTACTACTATCTTATAGGTAAGGCAGTAAAGAGTAAAACTTTAGGTAAATATAGTAGTATTCTTTATATAGGTTAATTTCCTTTTTTAGCACTCTTTATAGGAGTGCCTAGGGCCTAGTGTATATAAAAATAGGCTATTATTTACTATATAGAGAATAGAGGATAGGCACTAAATATTTAGCTAGGAGAGATCTATAGAGGCATATAACTTATCCTCTAAGTTGCCTTCTATTTTATAATAGCCTAAAATACAGTAGCTATTTAGAGGCAGGGGAGGAGGAGGAGGAGTATTAGCAGCAGTAAATATAATCTTATAACCTTAGTTTTTTTTTAGGATAGGTAAAGTAATAGGGATAGAGGAGCTTACTATTTAGATTTAGTAAATAGTAGTAATAGATTATTTATTATTATTATAGAAGGTATATAGGAAAGATATTAAATAATAATAGAGGATAGATAGGTATTAATTAATATCTAAATAGGAGGCTTAATAAACATAGGATATTAGCAGTAAGGATAATAGTAAAATAACACTAATAAGCTTAGGGGAGCTAACTAAGAGATTTATAGTTAATATTTAGGATATAATTAGCTTACTAATTTAGGATTTTTTATTTAGGTTTCTATTTTAGATTTTATTTTATTAATATTAGGTATTAGATTAGGACTAGCTAGGATATATAGTTCTGCCTAGTAAGGCATATTACTTATAACCTAATAGTGTTGTCACAACCTAACTATTTACTAACTATCTTATAGCTAGGGAACAGTATAGTAGGGGGCTATATAATAGATTTAAGCTAAAGGCTTAGATCCTTAGTAGAATAGGAAAGGAGCATATAAGGAGCATATAAGGTAACCTACCTTACCTAGAGGGTAAACCCTATAAGCACATATTATATATAAGCTAGACACATAGTGGAGGGGGATAGTAACCTTTCCTTCCCCCTCATGGATAATAATAACTTCATCGACACTAGATTGCAGTCGCCATCTAGGCTAGTCCATAACAAATATAGTAAATAGTATAATACTAATAAATATTAATAATAAGAATAATAAACTTATGTAAAGCTATTACTACTCACTTATAAAATAAAATCGCTTTATACTTAGCTTTTAAGTTAGTTTTATTATTAAAATAGCTAAAAAAAAGGTTAAAAAAAGAATTTTAGCTTATTTATAAATAGAATTTATTTGAATTATTAAGTTTATTTTTATAAAATTATTAAAAAGAGTTTAAAATATTATTCTTTATATAATTAATATAAAAGTAATATATACTTAATATAAACTATTTAATAATATTATTTTTAATATTATTAATATAATAATTATAATAAAAGACCTTAAAAAATAATTAAAAAAGTAATTAAAAAAGTTTTTTAATTAAAAATTACTTTAAGCTTAACTTAAATATTTATTATTACTTAAGTAATTAAAATTAATTATTAAAACTATATATTATAGAATTTAATTATTTTTATAGTTTTACTTTAAGTTTGTTATAAAGCTTTAATTAAAAACCTTTTTATTAATAAAATAATTAAATCTTACTTTTTAAAAAACTTATTTTAGCTATTAATTATATTTTAATTTAATTTATTTAATACACTAGTTGGGCTGTTGGCCCAGTTCTAGTACCACTGCTACTAAGACTATATAGGAAAAACCCTAGTATAGGGGGGAAAACCTATATACAGCCTTTATTTAAGTTCTGCAGTGGAGCTATAGTGGCTCCGTGCTAGTTCTAACTGTGGAAAGAGGTGCGCTGCTGGCTAAACTCGACTAGTATTATAGGAGAGTGTATAATGTAGAATAGGAAGTAAACTAGGTTAGTAGAGGCGTAGTGGTGCTATAAGATACCCTTAGGGGTAGTCTATATGTTATAGTAAGTTACCTTAAGCGCTTAGTCTATCTTCTATACTAGTCCCTATCTAATTCCCCTAGGCTACTACCCTTTTGCTTAAAACCTTCCTTTAGCTTTTATATTTCTATAGTATTAGTTACACTAGTTAGTAGCTAGCTATTACTAAACTAGCCATTAGCTAACCATTAGTTATATAATAAAAAGAGAGAGATATATATACCCTCTTTCCCTTATTTCTAACCTTTTCTCTTTTTCCTTCCTTCTTTATTTATTGTCTCTATTATAAGTATACCCCTATTCCTATTTTTATAGTAGTGCTGCCCTATTGCTGCCCCTAACTAACTATAGCGTTATTAAAGATACTACTTACCTTTATAAATAAGTTAATTATTACCTTTAGGGTAAGTACTATTCCCTTCTTAATGCATTACTGCTGCTAACCTACTTATAGCTAGGCTAATTATAGGCCTAGCCCTATAAGGCTTGCCTAATATAAGCTAAAAATATTAAAAAACAGTACTATAGCACTAAAGGTTAGTACCCCCTTCTAACATAAGCTATTGCTATTGCTAATTTAAATAGGTACTAGTAGTATATACTTTAAGTGTATAAAAGTAAAAAAAACTTATTTAGGTATAAGTGTTATATTCCCTATTTATATTAATAGCCTAGTAGTAGCTAATTAGTTCTATAGCTAAATCTAAATATTATATTATACTAAGAGGCTATTAAGTAAGTAATAAATATATAAGACCTCTATACCTCTAAGGAGCCTATTAATGTAAGTATAAGGCAGCGTAGCTATAGTTTAGCTATAGTATTAGTATAGTGCTAACTTATAAGTAAGCTAAGGAGTATAATACTGCTTAGAAAGAGATAGTATAGCTTATAAAGTAAGTAGGCCTATCTACTAATATAGTAGTGTAGGCTGCTAGTAGTGCTATAGTAGTTTTAGCTTTAATCTTAGTTAAGGGCAAGATACTACTATAGGCTTATTATATTATTAATACACTAAAAGAGTAAAATAATATCTTAAAAGAGATTCTATAGAAGGTCTATAGGCTTAGTGTAGTAGCTATATAAAGCTATATAATAGTAGAGGTAGAGGATAACCTAAAGGAGAAGGGGGAGGGGGAGGGGGGGGGGCAATAAGGCGTAGGCTTAGGGCTAGCGTAGAAGCGTTATGCCTATTTTTTATTGTCTCTTAGGTTGCTGTTTTTTATATATTAGTAAATATAAGTTATACATTATAATAATACGTTTTAGCTATAATATCTATATAGTTCCCTAGCATTTCTATGCCTATGCTATGCTAGATACCTCTTTTTATTAGCTCTTTAGTATCTTTAGCCTATTAATCTTAGAGACTTTTAGTGAGTTAGAATTAAGGGATATGCTCTATTAATATAAGCTACTTTATAAGTATAGTTACTAGCCTATTATATTCTAATGCCTCCCTAACTTTATATTAGTTATATACTAGGTGCGTACTAGTGTTAATAGGGTAGAGGTAATTAAAATTCTTATAAGATAATAGGATATAGTAGTAGTTCTTATTATTAGCCTAGTAGCTATATATTAGTAAATTTACTTTAGGAATATATTAGTAGAAAAGAAAGGCATTAAGCTTAATTTATTCTATATATATTTATATAAGCACTATAGATTTATACTTAGTAAGGCCTAAGTAGAGGTAAATAACTTTAGCAGTAGAGGTAAAGTTAGGGTTAAGCTCTACTGCTGTATAGTTAATATAAGTCTAGCGCGCCTATATAGCAGCCTACTCTTAGTGCTAGTAATTCTTTTATTTTAAAGTAAGTGCTTTAGTTAGAGAGGGCTTTAGTAGGTAGTTATAGGGTTAGTTTAGAAATAGTATATAGTTTAAGTAGTTATTTAGGGGTAGTGAGTAGCTATGCCTTTAGTGTGTTAGTCTATGTCTAAGTTAAGCTGCTATTATAGTATAGGCACTATAAATATACTTAGCTATCCTATTAGCTTTTATTTATTAGTAAAAGTAAAGTAAATAGTAGTTAAGGTAGAGGTTAATTAAGGCTATAGCTACCTTAGTTTTAACTAGGGCATATAGTATAGCTTTAAATACATTAGTTACTATCTTTAGGTACTTAGTTTGTTTAGAAATAAATGCCTTAGCTATACCCCTAGCTTTGCTACTAACTTTAGTAAAGGTATAGTGTAATCCTATACTATATATAATTATACTTTAAATAACCTATATATATAGAAGTTATACATTACGCAATAAGCATCCTTAGGTTAAAGCCACTAGTAATATAAATATAAGCCACTACTACACTAGTTTTAACTTAACCTAACTTTAGTATACTTTTTAGTAAAGCTTATAATAGACCTATACCCTAAGGAAGTGGGTAGATTAGACTAGTTATACTATATTAGTGCTAAGTTAAACTAATAATGTAATTACTATACACTGCCTAGTAAAGTATATAAGTTTGCTCTTCTTTAAATTAAACTTAAAACCTAATTCTTAGGACTATTCTTAATAAATTACTTAGGTAGCCTTAAGGCAATCCTATATCTTCTCTACTATACGCTTATATATAAGTATATTTATATTATTAGAGAAGCCTATTATAAGTATAGAATATACTACTTAAAGCTTAGTATATAAAGGGGTAATATAAAGTAAAAAGAAAACAGAGAAGATTAGGAACCCTTATAGTATACTTATAGTTATAAATAGGGGGCTAGTAGATTTACTATTAAAATAAAGGTTAGTAGTGTATTTAGTAGTAAAGGAGCAAGTTTATACTACTATCTATATAGGGATCCTAGTAGCTATAAGGGTATAAGTTAGTCTTTTATAGTAAATAGTGTTAAAGGCTGCTAATATATTTAGTTAAAGCAGCAATATAATACCACTATAGTGCTACGCTATATACACTAATTCCACTAAAACACTTAGTATAACTTCCATTAACCTATCCACTTTATTACCTATTTATAGGTTAGATAGTGCGCTACTTAATTTAGCTATAAGGGTAAGCTAACTTACTACTACTGCCTTTATTACTTTACTAATAATACTAAGAAATAAAATAGGGCACTAAGCCCTTGCTCTATACTACTCTATTAGGGTTTTGCCTAGCTTACAAAAAATAATTACTTTTACTTACTAAAATAAAGCTAGGTAGTAGCTAATATAGCAGTATATATTAAGTAGGTAGGTAAGGGTCTTAGCTAGTGGCTTGCTATACACTTTAAGGTAACTAGCTAGAAGTTTGTTTAATTCTAATGCCTTCTAGCTAGCTAGGCTTTTAATAATACTATAGATTTTATTAGTATTAAAGTAATCTTTTAATAGGAATATTATAGTATTAAGGCAGTTATTAAGATTCTTTAGTATATTATTAAGTTAGGCTTAGGAGGAAGGGAAGAAGTAATTAGCTAATATAGCTACTTTCTTTTAGTATAACTTAGCAGTTATAGCGTCTATACCCTTACCTTAAATAAGATTAAGGATTCGCTACTATTTTAGTAGTAATTTACTATAAAGCTATACCTAGTGTTTAAGTTTCTATAAGCTTTCTCTATAGGCAGTAACTACCTTAATAGTAGAGTGCTAGGCACTATGCCTTTTATTACTAATAGTTTAGTACTGTATTTAGGCTATATTAGTAGTAAGTTACTAGTTCTCCTTAGTATAGAATATTTACTACTACCTTAATGCTTTCTTTATGTTTTAGGTAGCTTCTTTAGCGTAGTAATTCTACTATAGATTTAGCTTAGGGCTATCTTAGGGTTCCCTTAGGACTGCTAGATCTATAATAGATTAAAGCTTAGCTATTATTTATTCTATATAGCTATTAATTTCTATAGGTATCTAGAGCAGAGGTTTAGTAAGGTTATGGCAGAACTGTGTTACTGCCTTAGCTACTATAAGGTTATTCTCTATATATAGCTATTTAAAATAAAGCGGGCGGTTACTATATAGCCTTAGGCTAGTGCTAATGCAGATAAGCTATAGGATATAGTTAGATCTAGCAAGGTCTAGTCCCCCTATAAATTTAGTTTCTATATTATAGGTAACCTAAGTGTAGTTAATAATACTATCCCTTTTACCCTATATTTTTTAAGTTACTTTACTCTATAGTATTATAAGTCTAAGCTATTATTATATTACTAGCGCTAGAAGTGTATTGCTCTTTATTAAGGTTTAGCTATAATAGTTCTAAAGTAGGTAGTGCTAGTTAAAGTCTTCTATAAAAATACTATAGTTTAAAGGTAGGGCTACTATAAAGTTAATAAGGGGTAATATTTAATTAGGTTTATAAATTAGGGAATATATTAAGTAGATATAGTATCCTATTAATATTATTAAGCACTAGTCCTTACCTATATGTATTAACTATACCCTAGGCCTATGCTAGTGGTTTATATAAATTATAGTATAGCTACCCTAAGTGGTAAGTTAGAAGCAGCTTAGGCTAGGGTTAGGTAGTTTGCTATCTATAGTTCCTAGCTCCTATATTACTATTACATTAGCTTTAGGTTAGGACTCTAGCGCTAAATATATAAGGTAGGTTTTCTTTTATATATTTTAGTATATAACCTCTATTATATACTTTATATAGTGTATTAGGTTAGGCTTAGCTTATTTAGTGCTATAGCGGCTATAGGCTATTAACTTAGGAAGGCCTCTATAGTAGCTTATAACCACTATATTAATTCTAATTAAGTATTAGGGAGGCGGGTGCGCAGTCTACTAACTTACTTCTATAGTAAAGCCTTCTATAATAATAGTTTACTTATATCTCTCCTTTAGCTATAGCTAAATACCTTTATCTAACTATCTTTCTTTAGTATTAGTGGTTTAGTAAAGGCTAGGGGCTATGCTAGGTATATAGTATACACATAGTTTTATTGTTTGTTTATAATATTATATATATAAGACTATATAGGGTAAGGTCCTAAGCAGTTAATACAGCGTTCCTATACAGCTCCTAACAGCGCTAGGTATAATTATTTACCCTCCTTATACTAACTAAATACATAGCAGCTACACTATAGGGGCAATGTGTAGTGTATGGCTATATAGCTAAATTTAAAGCATCTAAAGTATTATTAGGGATAGATAATATTGTTATAGGGCTTAGCCTTAAATATCTTAGCTTTATAAACAATTTTAGCGTAGTATAGCCTATTTGCTATATTAACTCTATTAATAGCAATAATTAAGGGGGATTAGGTTATAGTGCTATGTAGCTTTTACACTATAACCTTTACTAAACCCTATCTATTAGCTATAATTATGTTTTAAAGGATATTATCCTTCCCTTAGTTCTATATATAGTATATAGAAAAGCCCTTAATAATAATACTAAATATATATTAGTTTAGTATTACTTTTAGTTTAAAAGCAGTGCTAACCTAAGCTATGTTATTAGTGTAAAGCTTTACTATATTCTAAAATATAATTATAGTGTTACTACTATAGAGGTAATGCACTACTATAGCAGTATTAGTACTAGTAGCTTAGTTAATAGCTATAATAGTTTCTTTAAGTAAGTGGTTTTATATAGCTTTAGCTATTATACTACCTTTAATAATAGTTTTATAGTAAATATAAAGTAATACTGCTACTATTATAGCCTAGATCTAATAAATAGGCAGTTAGGTAGTGCCTTTAGTAGTAATACTAGCTTAGCTTAGGGCTATTGCATTCCTAGCATTAATAGCTTTCTTTACTACTTATTTAATAACTTTTTCTAAGTTTTTAACTATAATAGGCTTATTAGGTAATAGTAAGGTTAATTTTATTAATATTTTAGTGTAGGTTTAAGGCGTAAGGAGGCTACGTTAGGTATACATTAAGGCTACATTATTAATATAAAGGATAATATTCTATATACTCTTTAGCACTATAGTTAGTATAAGTTTAGCTATTTTATTATATTTAATAATAAGGTAGTTTAGTATTTACTTATATATAAGCAGCGGCGTAGGAGCAACTTAAGGCACTATTAACATAAAGCCGCCCTATTCTATAAGTAAGTAGTAGTAGCTTTACATAAGGCTATAATTCCTACTATTAATATCTATTAGCATTGCCTTATCCGCTATACCTATGCTCTAGCACTAATGCGCCATTAGAGATAGGGTAAAACGGATATAGTAATTCTTTTTCTACACTTTTTAAGAGGTTTAGAGTTAGTTCCGCGTCGCTACTACGGTGCGGGCGAATTCGCGAAAAAGTTTTTTTATTAGCTATTAATTATATAATTAATACTAATTTTATAATAATAGTATATTACTTTTATAGTAATAATATTATAATTATATTTAAAAATACTATAAAGCTTTATATTAATAACCCTTTTTAAATATAAATTATATTTAATTTAAAAGTAATTTTAAGCTAATAAGTATTTAGTATTATTATTTATAGCTTTTTTATTTTTTATATATAAAATAAGTTTTATAATAAAATTATTTAAACCTTTATAATTTTCAATAGTAATAATATTATTTAAATAATAACTTAAAAGCTATATAAAACCTTTTTATATACTTTTTTAATTATTAAAGTAAATAAAGTTAAAGTAACTAATTATTTATATTAAGTTAAAGTTATTTATAAAGTAAAAATCTTTAAAGCTAAACTTTATAATAATACTTTTTACTTTAAATAATATTATAATTACTATAAGTTTAGCTATATTATTATATATTATATAGTAGCTTTATATTATAATTATTACTTAGTTAGAAAATATATTAAAAGTAAGTAAGTATACTTAACTTTTTTAAATAAAATATATAAATAATACTTTAATTACTTTAAAAAATACTTAATATAGTTTTAATTTTATATTATTATAAATAAGTAGTAAATTAAAGTAAAAACTACTTATTTAAATTAGCTTAGTATATTTATTATTTTAGCTAACCTTAATAATAATAAATAAAATTAAGTTAATATTCAAAAATATTATTAAAAAGCTAATAACTTACCTTTTATAAAGCTTTTTTTTAAAAGTATATAAAGTATTTATTAAGTAATTAAACCTATTTATTTAAAATCATAACTAAACTTTATAATATTTTTTTATAACTATAAAAAGCTTTAAATAACTATTTATAGCTTTAATAAAGCTTTATTAAAGGCTAAATAAGTTTCTTTTTATAAACTACCTTTATTATACTTAAATAATAAAGATTATATATTAAAATATATAAAATAAATTATATTTTATTTATATTATACTAAGCTTTTAACTTAAAACTAATATAATTATAATATAGAAACTACATAATAATAACTAACTTCTTTTAGTTATAAGCTATTACTAGCTTATAGTATAAAAAGCTATATAGCTATATATATTTATTACTACTATAAATCTAAGTTATAATTAATATATGTTAATAATAACTAATACTTAGTTACTCTTTATAGTATTAATATATACTTAATATACTTCTTTACTTATAAATAAAACTAAACTACTCCCTTTAAGAACCTTATAATACTTTTAATATAAAATTATAATATATTTATAAAAAACTTTAATTTTTATTATTCTTTTTAAAATATATATAAACAATTCTTTTTAAATTATATTACTTTATTTATACTTATTACTTAATAATAATTTAAATTTACTATATTTAAAAAGAAAATAACTTAATTTATTTAAGTAAATAAAGTAATATTATTAATTATATTTAAATAACTTTTAATTTCTTTATTAAATGTTTTTTAATAATTTAAA